>PYSQ01000607.1:0-15500 GCA_003049435.1 Nakataea oryzae | reverse complement strand
GTGGTGGGTGGCAGGGGTAGTTGGGGTTGGTGGTGGGGTGGGCGCCGCCAATGGGTGCGTGCCAATCAAAGCGGCATGGCTCGCCAGCCCGAAGAAATTCATCACCACCAAATGCTCGGCACCCACGAGCCCAACCAGGCCCTCACTCTCAGACCCAACCGAGCCTGACCATGAGCCCGTCGGCCTCGCGACTCCAACATGGCGACCCATAGAGAAGGCGGCGTCAACCCGCTGCGCCCGTACTACATCCCGCCCTCGATCGGCGAGCCGGCCGCCGACCACCACCGCCACCACCACACCCCGCCCGCGCCCGCGCCCAGCCCCGGCCCCAAGCCCTTCTCGCACCATGGCGGCGCCGGCAACGCGACGGGCGCCCACTACGCCTCCAAGGCCCGCGACATGTTCGCCGACATCGACTACAAGGAGTACATCTCGGAGCCGTCGCCCTCGGCCGTCCAGACGCTCAAGGAGCTGCTGGACGAGTCGCTGTGGAAGTACGTCTCGGTCCTCATGGCCCAGCCCTTCGAGGTCTCCAAGACGATCCTGCAGGTCCGGAGCCAGGACGGCGAACAGCCGCCGCCGCTCGCCGTGCCAGAAACAAAGCGGCCCGTGGCTCCCGTGATGAAAAACGAGGTATGTTTTCCGCCTGGCCGTGGCTTGGCTGGGCAAGGGGCGCCTCCCCCCCTCTCGCCCCGCGTCCGGCGTCGGGCAGCAGCAGCCGTGCTAACAAGTCCGGGACGCAGTGGACACAAGACTCGGACTCGGAGGGCGAGGAGATGAGCTACTTCTCGTCCAACGTGCCCGAGACTCCCACCCCAACCTCGCGCGGCTCGTACCGGCAGAGGGACGACGGCTCGCCCCACGAGGAGGAGCCACAGCCCGCGCTGGCAAAGACGCCCTCGGCAGCCAGCGCCAACCAGCTTGTCATCAACAAGCCAGACTCGGTCCTCGAGGTGCTGGGCCAGCTCTGGCAGAAGGAGGGCACGTGGGGCATCTGGAAGGCCTCCAACGCCACCTTTGTCTACTCGGCGCTGCAGTCGCTGCTGGAGAACTGGTCGCGCAGCCTCCTGTGCGCCCTCTTCAACGTGCCCGACCTCGGCGTCAAGGACGACGTCGCACGCCTCGTCGACATCGCGTCGCCGTACCCGTGGGCGTCCTTCTTTATCGCCGCCGGCGCTGCCGTCGCCACGGGCCTTGCCCTTGCGCCCGTGGACTTGGTCCGGACGAGGTGAGCGATTGATTGCCCCTCATCGTCACATGCCAAATGCCAAAACGGCCCGCTTCTTTTCGACGGCATCGCTAACCCTAAGTGCCCTCGCAGGCTGATACTGACGTCGGTCTCGCGGCAGCCGCGCCGCTCGGTCGAGATGGTGCGCAACCTCCCGTCGTACATGTGCCCGCCGGTCCTGATGATCCCGACGATCCTGCACTCGCTGGTGCACCCTGTCCTCACGCTCTCGACGCCCGTGATGCTCCGGACCCGGTTCGGCATCGACCGCGAGGCTTCGCCGACCTCGTTCAGCCTGAGCAAGTTCTGCTCCTCGACGGTGGCGCTCTTTGTCAAGCTGCCGCTCGAGACGGTTCTGCGGCGCGGCCAAGCCGCGGTGCTCGCAGACTCAGACCACATGCAGGCGCTCGACTCGGAGAACGCCGCCGGCATCGAGACCATCGTGCCTTGTGGAAGGTACGACGGCGTCATAGGCACGATGCGTCACATCGTGTACAACGAGGGCACAAGGGTCGTGACGCCGCCGGGCGCCCGGGCGACCACGCCCGTGACCCCGGCTCGGGGCAGCAAGTCTAAGAGACACAAGGCCAAGATTGCCGAGACGGTCATCCTCAAGGGCCAGGGCATGGAGGGCCTGTGGAGGGGCTGGAAGGTAAGCTGGTGGGGTCTGGTCGGCCTGTGGACTGCTGGCGTCCTCGGCGGCGGTGGCGACGGGGAGTTTTGAGACGCTGCATAGCTGAGGATAAACAAAAGGGGAGGGAGTTGGTGTGTGTTTGTGTGTGTGCGTGTGGGACGACGAGGCGGAACTCCCCCATCAATCGTCGTCTTGGTCTTCTCACCCATGCCCAGGGGGCAGTTTCTGGTTTTCCTTTTATGTCATTTCTTTTTGGTTGTCACGGGTGGGTGGACCCTTCTCTCTCCTCACGACGATATGATATCCCCAAAACAACAACAAAAACTTTGGTTGTATTGCGAGTACGACCCTGGATGCTCATGGTAGACCTGCATGGCGGCGCCTGCCGTCCGTTTTTAGATAGCTCTGTCGGGCGCCCAACATTGACTGGTTTGGATATTCTGCCTGGTTCAGGGAATTGGGTGATAAGTAGGGCCTAGAACAGGCGTCGGTGTAGCGTGGCCTGACAGGTCCAGGAGTGCAGCAGCAAGCTCAATTCCCGAGTATGTGGCGCTCACTCACACATGACGCCCTGACGCCGCCCATGTGAGATGCAACCCTCGACAGCCGCGTGGGGGACAGGGGCTGTGCGTCCCAAGCGAGCCGAGGTTCAACGCCAGGCACAGCATGGGCATGGAAGCCCGGCAGGCATTCTTGGCCAGCCTCCGCCCCTTGCAGTATTTGAGCCAGATCTCTGTCGCGCCCATCCGGAAATCGGCCTGATGGCCCATTTGACTTTTGACCTTGATTGCTTTTTTTTTTATATAACCTGCAGCAGTCTGCCGGCCCCCTTGTTTCGCCAGCGCCCGTCTCGTGTAGCTGCGCCCAGTCCCAGGTACCTCTACCTACTTACTACCTACAAGCAACGACTGCGGGTCGCCCCGAATGGCCGTGCAAGCCCCCATCGAGCCTCTCATATCCGTCGTCCCTGCTCCGGGCGAGGGGCCCGATGTGTTTACCAACGAGAAGTGAGTAGGCATTTATTTACTTCTATTGTTGGCTTTTTTTTTCCGGCGTTGGTGTTCAGGGGGAGAAAAAAAAAGGAGCAAACAAGAAAAAAAGACAAAAAGAAAACTAACTCCCGACGCCAAACCAGCCTCCCCTGGACCCCCGGCCAGGGCGTCCGCGGCATCTTTGGCGGGTTCCTGCTGGGCCACGCCGTGCGCGCGGCCCAGCTGAGCGCCGCCGACGAGTCCTGGGCCGTGCACTCGCTGCAGTCGGTCTTTGTGCGGCCCGGCAAGGCCGCCTCGCGCTTCCTGTACCGGGTCGAGCGCGTCAACGACGGCCGCACCTTTGCCACTCGCATCGTGCGCGCCGAGCAGGAGGGCAAGTGCGTCTTTGTCGCAACCGTCAGCCTGCACAAGGCGGAGACCCCGTCTGGTGGTGGTGGTGGTGGTGGTGATGATGCTGCTGCTGCTGCTACTGACCCAAGCAACAGCAGTAGCAGCAACAAAAACAACACCAGAGAGTCTGTCCCCACGCCAAAGAGCATCGCGGACCTAGACGACCGGGTCCCAGTCCCCGACATGGACGGGCTGGCCCCCTCCGACATACCCGAGAGCTCGAACCAGGCGCTCCTGGCCATGATGGGCCTGTTCAACCCGGGCATGAACTTGACCTTTGACGACCCCTTTGAGTGGCGCCACGTCCTGCCGCCGCCGTCGCGGACCGGCCCCGGGGCGGCGGCGACCAGCAGGCCGTCCGAGTTCCGGCTCCGCAGCTACGTGCGGTCCCGGCCGCTGTCGCCCGCCGCCTCGCCCGCCCACCACCTGGCCGCGCTCGCCTTCCTGACCGACGAGTGGCTGATCGCGACCGTCAACCTGGCCCACCCATCGCCGCCGACGGCCGCAGCGGAAAGGCGGTCGCGCTTCTCGATCCAGACCAGCCTCAGCCACTCGGTCCTGTTCCACGACCCGGCCGCCAGGGCAGACGAGTGGATCGTGTCCGAGAGGAGCTCGAGCTGGGCCGCCGGCGGCCGCGTCCTGGTCGAGCAGCGCTTCTGGAGCAGGGACACGGGAAGGCTCGTCCTGTCGTGCTGGCAGGAGGGCCTGGTGCGCATGAACAGGCCCAGCCTGTGACCGGGGTTGGTGTCGGTTGGCGGGTGGGCTTGGCTTGTCGGGACGTTGGCGAGCATTGCAAAGCATAGATACACATGTAGTAGACCGTGCCGAGTGAGCAGTAAAAGGAAGAAGAAATAACAATCATGTTCAAAGAAACCTCCATCGACACCCAAAACAAATCCCAGTAACAAGGGCAGCAAAAGAAGTCAACATCGTTGTGCGCAACTGCCAACAACAAAGCAAAAACGTGCAAAGGCGACGAGTGATCTGCAACAAACCACATCAAAATAGGGATGATAGCATAGAAGCGAACAGTAAGAATCTGTGCTTGGTTTGGTCCAAAAAGAAAGAAAAACATGCAAAAAGATCATTGCCCACTGTCAGAATCGAACTGACGATCTTATCATACCCTAGTTAGATGCTCGGATTGAACCCGAAGCCTCGTACTAGTGATACGCTTTACCACTAAGCCAAGCGGGCTGTGGATTGTGGTTTCATGATCAACAGGGACTCCATATATGGGGCAATCCCACGTCGCAATTGCAAGTGGAGCTTGCCCTGCATTCTTCGCCCCCTTCGCGGCCTGCCTGCCGGGTGCTGCTACTGAGCTTAGAAAACTCTGGGTATGCACGATAATAGCTTTGGAACATATAAACGTATTGATTGCTTAATGTGGTTCGGTGGGGGGGTATCGAAAAATGGTATATACAGAATGAAGAATATGGGCAGGTGATCAAAACATGGTACCACCAAGCAACGCCCAAAAATCCGTCCTTGTGCATGTCCTACTATTATTATCACTTATTTTTGTTCATCTTCTCTTCTCCTCGCAGCGCTGTCATACAGCACTGGTGGTTATTCCAGCGTGACCGGGCTGTCGTAGGTCCATGTGATTGGGTCGTTCTTGTCCGCGTTGAACACGTGGAACGATTTCCCGTCGCGGGCGAGCGCATAGATCTTCAGGTCGTTCGTGACGGAAACGGCGGGAAAGCTTTTGCCAACTTCGGTGGGCGTGTTGCGAAATATAGGCTCGGCCGGCTGCCTCCATGAGTTTGAGTTCCAGTGCATCGCCTTCAGCGTCCCGTCGGCGGTGCGCATCAAGATAAAGAGGAAGCGCGCCGCGGACGCCTTGTAGAACGAAGTGGCGTAGAGCTGCAATGGCTTGCTCTCGGGCATGTCGGGCGCCAGTTTGGTTTGTGCTGTACATCATATCAAGTCAGCACCTCATCTTGCCAAATACCTCCAGCCGTCTCGATCTGCTGCTTCCCAAAGGAACCTCTCGCACAAACATACTGATGACATATCGAGACTCTGAAGTCCTTGTAACTTCCATCAGGTTGAGGGATTTCGAATCCTGGTAGTAGAGCTTGAGGTTTTGTTGGGCAGTGTTGTTGACATCGGGGTCCATTGCTGCGGTGAGGCCGATACCGGAGCCAGGGATGATGGAGACCTGGATCTGGGTCGTCACGTTCTTGCCGCTGCTGTTGTCCGTGAGGCCGGGCCATAGCCATGCACTTTTGTGATCCTCCGTTTCGTAGTTGAGGGCGACCAAGTTGGAGCAAGCATTGGTTTCGCAGACGTCCCAGTAAGCCGATAGCTGAGACGATTTGGCAGCCGTGACTGGGTGCGTGACCTTGGTCCACGTGGCGCCCCGGGGGTTGGTCGTGCGTAGCTCTTGAACGACATTAGAGGCCGACAGGTAGAAGACCGAGACGGCGAACCCGGGGTTCCTCCCCAGCCTGGGGCGCGCCGCGGCCGCGATGGGGGTTCCTGGCTGGGCTTCGACCGCCGTGGAATCGCTCAGTTTCGAGGAGATGCTGATCCGTTTCCACCCATCGCCTTGCGACGCGTCCCAAAGCGAGTACACAATGTCGCTGCTGTCGTTCCTGGGTTGCCAAAATGCCATCCGGTAGTCTGTGGTACCGACTGTGTAGTTGACAACGCTGAGCGCCGAAGACCCCAGGGCGGCGCCGCCGTCGCTGGGAGCCGGCGAGGCAGACCCGCCATCGTTCGCCGGGCCGCTGCTGCTGCTGCTGCTGCTGCTGTTGCGCGACGCAAGGGCGCCTCCCACGCCGCCGCCGACAGCAGCGGCAACGACAACAAAGAGAACAATGGCAGCGATGATCCACTTCTTTTTCCTGCTCATCGCGGTCGTCTTTTTGGGCTTTTCGGCAGGGGTGCCAGCCTCGTCCACCACCGGTATCGGGTACATGCCACTGGTTGGTTGCTTGACGATCGGGTGAGGAGAGTGTTGGCCGACAACAGTAGGAGATTCGTCGGATGGCAGGCCATAAGGCGCCTTGTTGGGCGCGTAGTAGCCATTGGCGACGGGCTCCGGGGCCGTCTCGTAAAAGACCTGCGGACCCGACCTAGGGTCGCGATCTGTAGCAACTTCCAAAGTGCTGTAATCGGGCTGCGCCGGCGACTGTGCATATTGTGCTTGCTGCTGGTCCTGGGGCGGCCATGGCTGTGCCTGGGGCCCGCCTCCGGGCGACCTCGTGTTTGCCTCCATTGCTGCGACGGTTACAACAAGCCCAGAGTCGTGCGGGCTGGCGAGGGTTGGAAAGGAACAGAGCTTCTCCGCCAAGCAGCGTGCCTAGGCAGGAGTAGTCGATGGAAGCAGCTGCTTGTCCATAAGGGGGGTGCAAAGAAGAGGACGAGTCTGATCGAGGAGTGTCGGCGGAGAGAAAGGAAAAAAAAGGAGCGCTTGTCTGTCGAGAACGAAGCGCGAGGAGGCTTGACAGATGGAAGCCTGCGGCCAGACCAGGGGTGGCGCTGTGGAGTTGGGTGGGCGGCGGCGATCTCGCACTCGGACCAGACGAGATAGGCGCCCAGTCCTGCATCGGCACCAGTTGCAAGGCAACCCAGCGGGGCGGAATGCGGAGGAATTGGGGCCCCCCAAAGCCTTGCGGAGCCCATGGTTTCCGTTGCGTTGGGCCCGTGCCGCGGTGCGAGCAGCTCGGTCTGAGATGGGCCCACGCTCCTGCCGATCTGCGCTCGCTCAGCCCAGGCTTGCTGCTGTGGACGGGCTGCTGTCCATGTCCAGCCGTGCTGCTGCTGCTGCTGCTGCTGTTGCCACTGCGCGCGCCTACACAGCCATCCTGCGTGCAGAAGCGCTCGCTCCCTCGCCCTGCCGCGCTTCATGAGGTTGCGGGCAGCGCAGCGCGGGAGACGGACGGGGTGGCGTCTCAGTCCCCTTCCTTGGGCGCGTCTCTGGCTCACGAACTAGAGCGGGGGTGGGGGCGGCCTGTTTGGGAAAAAAGGCAGGGATCGGATTCCTCTCGTTGCGGACCCAGCCAGCAGATGAGATGGATGGGTGGGTGAGTGGGTGGGTCATGTCCCGTGTGGCTGAGCGTGCACGTCCGCCAGATACCCGAACCCCTCCCTCATATGGCTGCCGTGCCTTCCTCGGGCGTGGTTTGGTGGTCACGGTAGGTGGCAGGTGGCTTTCCAGCGCCGTTGAAAAGAAGGCCCTGCAAACACCCACCAGAACGCATGCGTGCACTCAAGAGGCAAGGAAGGACTGACTAGGCCTAGGTGGGCTAAGCCGACCGGGAAAGCCCCTGCCAGGGGCCCCGCGGAGCTCCCTCAGTCCAAAGCGGTTTATTTTCAAGGCACGCCCGCGCTGCGGCACCAGTGGAGCCGAGGCTTAGACTCCAGGCAGCTGTCAGCGCTAGTCCAGGATCAGGATTTAATCTTCAATGCGGGCCATGTAAGACGGGTGGCCTTGCACGCTTGGTTACAACTGGCAAAGGCTTGACCGCCCTGCCGCGGCCCAGCCCAGCTTGATCGGCGTTGCTGTGCCGCTCGCTGCCCGCCCAAGACCAGTGGCGATCCCTGGGCAGAAGCGCCGGCCAGGTTGAGACACATCTGCGGCACGTTAGCGCGGGTTTTCCTCCAGCCGCTCATCAGAAGCGCGGGCGCTGGATCCTTTGGGTTTCTAGTGCATATCTTGTCGGGGCTCGGCTCCCCCAGCGCCGCCATGTCAGGCCCTGCGCCTTCCAGCCTTAGATACACTGGGCATAATACGGGTTGAGCGCGGAACAGCTCCCCTGCGCGCATGCTGTCGGCCCGCTCCAGCCGCTGCCGCCGCACTGTCCCCATCGAGTCTGGCCGCTGCCGCCGCCACCTCCCCCGTTTCCGTTTCCGTTGCCTGGACCCGCGGTGGGCTGCGGAGGCTGCTGGCCACCGCCGCCGCCGCCGTTGCCGCCACCGTTGCCGCCGCCGGGCGCCGATGTCGGGCTCGGGCTGCCGCCACCCCCGCCGGGGAGGAATGGGGAGCTCGTGGCCGTGGCGCGCGTGCTGACCTGCGCGACCGTCCGCGGCACCCCGGGTATCAGCGCCGGGCCCGGCACCGGGTACACGATGGGCGAGTTGTAGAGCGGGAAGTGGATGCCCGGGTCGCTGGCCCGGTACAGCGACGTGCCCGCCACGCCCGCCGGCTGCCTCGTGCCCGACCCCGAGATCTCGAGGTTGAAGCACTGCGGGTACGCCTGCGCCCCGTTGGGGTTGGGGGACCCGTGCAGCGCCATGATCTCGTGCCGCAGCACGTAGTTGCCCGGCGCGATGTCCTCGGGGATCTGCACCACCCAGCTGAAGCCGTTGCCGATCAGCACGTCGGCCGCCCAGTGGCCCGGCGCCGCCCCCGAGATGTACGACCCTTCGCCGATCTTGAAGAACCTCAGCGACGTCTTGTCGACGCTCTCGCAGTTGCCCGGGCACCGCGCCAGGTAGTCGAGCACGGGGCCCTTGTGCGACTCCGGCCATGTGTCCCACTGCAGCAGGATCTTGTCTCCCGCCCGCACCCGCGCGTGGCCCTTGGCCGGCTGCGCCCCGCGGTGGCAGATGATGTCTGGGTGGCCGAAGTTGTTGGGTTCCACGAAGCCGTTATCCGTGTTGGTCGCCGACCAGCCCACCGCCAGAGGGGGGTTGGATATGTACGGGAAACCTGTAGCGGGTTTGCGCATTTGGGTGGTTAGCAAAAGCGAGACCGTAATCGGACTCATAAGAGGCCCGCCGTCGAAAAGCAAAGTGCCTACGAGTAACGTCGTATCCAGGGTAAAAGACGCCGTTCACGACAATGTTGTTGACATGTCCATGAGCTAGTACCGACGCCGCCGAGCCGAGGGCCGATACGAGCGCGCGCGATTTGAAGCCCATGGTTGATATAAACGTGTCAGATCTGAACGATGGGTTTGCTGCTCGTTTGGCGTTGATTTAGATTCTGACGACTATAATCGCTAAGCGGTTTCTCTGGCAGTCGCTTGGATGGCTCGCGAGGCTCCTGGCCGGCGTGCTACCCAAGGGGCAAGAGAGATGGAAGACACCCATATATATGCTCAAGCCGACAACCGCTACCCTCCATCCTTTCAATGCAAGATTCCAAATGGCCCTGCAACACTTGTGCCTTGGTATTATCACGCTCCTGTGGCGGGGTAGCGGTGATGGGTGACATCCAAACGCCCATTCACGACATCCTGACCACGGAGAGGCGTGGGCTCCAACCTCCGTAGCGCCGGCGCCGAGCCTCAATATTGGACGCCAACAGAAAGCTGGCTGGAAGACGTGTGGGCAAAATCGAGATTCTGGCTGCTGTTCCGATAAATGGAGGGCGTCTCTCCGTCTGGGCGTCTTGAACGAGCTCGCCGGATGGCGTTGGCGTTGGCTACCAAGCTTCGGTACCATACGGTCGATGGAACCATGTGGTCCCCTCAGGCTTCGATCCTTGGTGCACAATATCACTCTGCAAGGCATGGCCTCGTACATCATCACCGGCCGTGGCAGAGCGTGCCTAGGAGCGCCAAGGGCAATGGCCCCGTGGGCCTCTGGGGCATTCCAGATCCAAGCCTAGTGGTTTATTTCATGGCTGCGGAATTCTGACGGGTTGGCCCAGGTGACATCCGCTCACTGCAGTCGATGGCACCCCCGCGTTCGATAGCGTGCTGGGATTTGGAGTGTGGGGAGAAGGGTGGTAAAGTGGAAATCTCGGTCCCTGAGGCTCCGAGAAAGCGCAAGCCTGGAAGTCTGGGGACGCGACCGCAAGGGTCTACACAGTAATCGTACTTTTAGGGGTAATAAGTATGCTTGGGGTCATTGGGCATGTATCACGTACGATCTATCCCAACATTTCAGTATAAACTACGAAGGATAGAGTATGCTATCCAGGTCAAGTACATCCCTTGTCTGGCAGATAGTCTACGAGGCAAACTCGACCATGCATAGGCACTCGATGAAGAAAGGAAGGTGCATCGTCCTCAACATCCAGTATACAAATTCACGCTCTACTAAACAACTTGACTGTTTCGCAAGTCGTACTCCAGCTTATTTCTGCCCTGTGGGAGACCGACGTGTCTTGGAACTTGGCGCGGCTCTCTGTTACGGGCCAAACACTGCGTCGGTCCTAGGTTTGGAGTCTTCATGCCAAGCCAAAATAGGCCAATTTCGGCGCTACTTAATGGCTGGTAAGCAAAGGCTCATTATAAACCCAAACGAGTAAGCAAGACACATGTCAGCTGCTTGGCAGACAGCAGGACCGAGAAATGGCGTATAAAAGGCTTCCTGACAGGCAGCATATCGCCATTTTCATGTCCACCGCCTAGCTAACCACCGGAGCGAGACGCAAGAGCTGGGAGAAGACAAAAACAGCAGGCATACGCCACAGGCACAGCCTACAGCAGCATGGCCACCCCCTCATACCACGCCTACCCAGGCTACGCGGCCGGGCTAAGCAAAGCCTTCCACTACAGCCAGTCGGTCCGCGTCGGGGACCGTATCGAGGCTTCGGGACAAGGTATTTGCGACGCCCTAGGTAGTCGCACCACGCACCCGGGCTAGGCCGCTGATCACAAAAACCCTCAACAGGCGGGTGGGATCCCGAGACGGGCAAGATCTCGGGGGATTTCCCAGAGGAGATCAACCAGGCCTTCTCGAACCTGGACACGGCCCTCAAGGACGCTGGAGGCAAGGGCATCTCGCAGATCTACAGACTCAACATGTACTTGACGGATATGAGCCAGGAGTCCTTGGCGGCGACCGGCGAGGCCATGAAGAAGTGGTTTCCCACCCACCGGCCACTCCTCACAGTCGTCGGCGTCGCCTCACTAGCTTTTCCCGAGATGCACGTCGAGATCGAAGGCGTAGCGCTTGACCCCTGAAGATGCGAATATCTGGCAGCCGTCGATTGGGGCGCTGAGAGAAAAGCGTCATGCGAACGGCGGTGGGTGAGGAAGAGACGAAAGTTTGCAGGCATCAACAAGAATTGGCATTGCTAGCAAGCGACAAAAAGACATGAATGAAAAATCACAAAACAACGCCAAACAAGGCAGTCAGATGATCAAACGACCGGTGATCGCTCCCTACACAACCAAAAAAGGAAGGGCCAAGCAGTCGAGGGCTTATTAAAAGAGAAACGAGCAGCAAAAGATTGGGGCTTCAGATGCGTGTGCCCGGACTCGAACCGGGAGCCCATCGATGGCAACGATGGATTTTACCCTTAAACCACACACGCTTTTAGCTGAATGCTTCGATGTGTGATCGAGTGCGGGGTCTGCAATATCAAGGGACTTCATGTTGCAGTAGGGCTTGTGGGGCGATGTCACCATGTATTGCTGACCCCCTGTCTCACGACATTCAAGGCCAGGCTAGACTGCGGCTAACAGAGAAGAGGCATTGGTGAGCTTGCGTCCCATGCAGAAAGATGGCCATCTAATGCCCGGTCACAAAGAGAGTGTCCTGTGTCACCAAACGCATCTTGCGGAGAATAACTGTCACCGCCGGATCATGAACCTCGCTCCGAAAGAGAGCTTCTGCATAAGAGGCGCCGGAGGGCCGGCAAACACAGGTGGCCGCACCCATCGGATGGCTCAGCAACCTGGCGCTGCCCGCGGCGGCCTATGCGAGTCCATCAAGTGACCGCAATCACGTTTTGGGCTTCTTGCGCACCAGCCCGGCACCAAGTACGTTGACAGCTGGGGCATCAGAAGCGCCAGGGGCAGCTGTTTTGGCATCGTTCGTTGCATCTGAAGGGTCTGCCCCAGCGGGCGTCTCTGCCTCGTCGTCGGGCTTGCGCTTCTTCCGGACCAGGCCAGCTTCGAGGACATTGACGGCGGGCGCCGAGTCTGCGGCTGCGGAGGTTGCGCCATCGCTGGCATCACCATTGCCTACTGGCTTCTTTCGCTTGATGAGGCCAGAGAGGTTGCTCACGGTTGGCTGCGTCGCGCCATTTTCAGACGACGACGATGCGGGCAAGGGCCTGGTGCCGACCACTTCCAGACCCCATGCAGAACCCAGGCCGACCTCGTTGACCCACCGCCTCGTGCTGCCAACGGCCAGCTCTAGGTTAGCAAAGTCAAGGCGGAGAAGCAGCTCCTGGGAGCGCTTGTAGCCGTCTTCCTTGACCAGCCGACGACCCCGGCCCTCGGCTGGCCAGTAGTAGTACGCGGTGCTGACAGGACGGTTGACGAGGTAGTTTCGCTGGCTGGTCTTGACTCGCGGCTGGCGAGGGGGGATGGGGCCCGTGAGCTTCTTCTTCTTCGTCTTCTTTCTCTTGTTTTTCTTCTTGGCCTTATCAGCAGCTGCCTGGGATGATGAGTCCTCGGCTGCTTTGGGAGTCGTCTCGAACAACCTGCGGGGGCTATCTTGCGGGGTTCGCAGGGGCAAGACGCGGGTTTGAACGCGGGATGGCGTGGTCGGCGCCGCGGGATGAGGCGAGTCGGCGGAGGCGCCCGGGGTGGCTTGGGCAGGCGCGCTAGCCTTAGAAAATGTAGCTATAGCAGCCGCCTGGGTAGCAGCGGCACCTGGAGCGAGTCGTTGATTGGCCTCCTTGGGGTCCATAACAACCCATATGAAGCCGGTGAGCGCGCCCATAGAGCACTCCTGCCGAAACGCCATCAACTCCCAGAACTGGTCCAGGTTCTGCACGCTCTTCCAGGCGCCGTTGCGGCCTTTGCCATAGTCTGCCTCGATGTCCAGCTCGTCTCGGAACCGAGACTTGGGATCGTCGGGGTAGTGGGCGATGAGGCACCGCGGCGGCACTCGGTCGTACTCGTATGTGTAGTGCGATATATGCTCGAGAGGGTGGCCAAGCACCCAGCCCTGGTGCGTTTCATTCGTCGTCGGCAAGCGGGGGATAAAGGCGCGGGTCTCGTATGCGTCCAAGCCCGGGACAAGGAGGTAGCCCTTGACACTCTGCCATGCGCCCTTGCTCTCCGGACCACCGCCTGCGCCATCAAGCAGCGGGGTAAGGGCTTTGCACCACCATCTTACCAGTCCCCGGTCCGTGAGGACATGCTTGCCTTTGTATTCGACACTCCCCGGGAAAAGATACTGGCCCTGGGCGCGCGCAAACAAGCTTACTACAGACTGGATGCCCTTGCGCCTTCGCTCGTGCACCAGGTACTCAACAAAGGTTGAGGTGACTTCCCGGATCGGCGAGGGCGTTCCTTTGGGGAGGTTTAGGAGGTGGAGGAACCCGGTTGAGTCGGCCTTGGACACGAAGAATGTGCTCGAATAGGCGGTGGTGTAGATGAGAATCTCGAGCCCCAGCACCAGCGCCTCCCTGGCCGGGCCAGCAGCGTCGTCATGTGCCGGGTCGGACGGCGCTGGATCCTGAGACGGAACGGGGATGGCGATGGCAAGGAAGTGACTCTCGCAGTACGTTCGATCGGGGCGCGCGTCGGGCGGCGCTGGGAACAGGGCCTCGGATCGCGATGGCGGAGTCGAGAGGTGGTAGGCACGGAATCTGTAACCCTGCGGCAGGACGTTGGACAGGCTCCGGAGCAGGCGCTGGCTGCTTTGTTGCTCAGTCGAGATGGGTGCAGCCACAGGAGCCTCCATTGTCACGACGCGGGCGAGGCGCAGGCGGGACCAGTACAGAAGCGATCGCCGGTCGGGGCGTCGAGAATGCTTGGCCACTCGCTGACTACAAGACAGATATAGTTTCCATTACTGTGTGGGAATAGCGAGGTCAAAGCAGACAGGTGGCTGTGGCGAGGGCTGATGCGGGAGGGCGTGCAGCGCAGGGCGGCGGCTGGCCCAGGGTTCGAGTGTAACGTGGATGGGAGGCGCGGCGCCTGCTCCCAGCTCCGCCTTCTCGGTAGCTCACATGGGGGCGCAGTAGCTTTTGGCCTGCCTCGCAGAGTGAAGTCGGGTCGGGGCGGGTGATTGGCCAATTGCCCTTGCTAGGTGGGGGATGCGGGACGGCAGATTATCTCCACGTGACTTGGCGATTCGCCTTGCATCGAGCTACCCAAAATTTTGGCATCGCGGGCGGGCGGGCAGTGGCTGAGCCTGGACTGGAACGGGAGAACGACGCTGTCGCTCGGAGCAGCCGCCCTCTTTCGCCGAACACACAGCACACCATGGCCTTCAGCTCTCCCCGGGGCGGGCTCGCGATCTCGAGGCGGGTCTTGCGGCAATGCAAGTCCTTGCCGCTGCAGCCCTTCGCCCCCACCACCGCCGCCGCAAGATCTTTTTCCGGGTCGCTGGCTCGACACCAGGAGGCGTCCGCCGAAGACCGCATCGCCGCCGACCCCGCCGAGGACGCCGTCAAGGCTGCCCCCGGCAATGTGTCCGAACGGGACCTCCCCCGGTGGGCCCACACGCCCGACAGGATGAAGGCGCCCTTCTCCCTAGCCATACCCAGGGATACGGACCCCGCGCGCTCCTGGACGGTCAACGAGGACCCGGAGCTTCTCGACCGGTTCTACGACCGGTTCCTGGGCCGTGAAGGCCACAGACTGCTCCCAGACGATCTCAAGTGGCTCGCCGTGACGCACAAGAGCTTCGACCAGGGGAGGAGAGGGTTTAACACAAGGCTCGCACAATTCGGTACGTATATGCACAAGATAAAAACCTGGAGCATCTGCTTACGGGCCCGAGGGTTTTTTTTGGCTTGTAGGGCGAAGCATCTTGGTCATGGAGGCCATCCGGTATATCATGGCGGCCCCCGTCTCCGCGGCGCCCATTGCCGAACCCGAAGGCGCTCGTAAACCGTTTGAGCACCCTGCGCTGGTCCAAGTCGACAATTTGACAACGATGCAGCCTCTGAGCCTTCTTTCTAAGCAAAAAATCACCAAGCTCGCCTATGGGTATGGGATGCAAAAGGTGGTTAGGTGGGTACCTAGAGATGTAAGTTTCTATCACCCAACTCCGGGCTGAGCTCTCGTGTAAGCCGCGCCGACCGGACGGACTCTTTTTGTTGATGCCTCTTCTCTCCCCAGACCCGGCGACTACACAATTCTGGTTTAGACGTCGTTCTCCACAGCAGTCTTTACGCCATATTAGGAGCCGTTTCTCTCCAGAATGGCGCTGCCGTTGCTTCCAGGATATCCAGGGAGCGGGTTTTGTCCAGGCTTGATATCGAGGGCGAAGAGGACGTCTGATAGTGATGGCTGTGTATAATCTGTACAACACCCGGCTATGGCCCCTAGGCTCAAGCCAAATATCTACACGTTTACGAGTCCACGACCAGCGCTTACCTCGGATGACGCGCGAACAAGGCGGTTTGGGGGCTGCCTCGAGGCGGTCGGAAGAAGAGGGG
>PYSQ01000606.1:0-15530 GCA_003049435.1 Nakataea oryzae | reverse complement strand
CTATTCCTGTTGGCCGCCGCTCGGCTCAGCCCTACGGGCAAGGGCCGTGGTGGGCGCATCTGTGTGCATACGTCAGGCAGCTTTGGCAGCCAGCAGAGCAGAGCAGAGCAAGCGTGTTGCCCCGTCCGTCAGCTGGCTGTCGGCGCCCCTCCCACACGACCAACGCTGCGGCGAGGCAAAGCGCCCGGCGCCCTTGGGGAATGGGCGGGCGTCGGGGGCGCGGTGAAGATGCAGGGCAGTTTGACGACAAGGGTGTCTTTATTTATTTTTCTTATCTTTTTTTTGCTCTTTGTTTCTCGCTGCGCAGCCCTTGGCGTAACGAGGCTTTCTTTCCCTTGGGCGTCATCGCGTCATTCGGTCGGAGCTGGGTTGTCCCGATTCGAGTCCAACTTATGGCCTGCCTTGCAGCAACCGCGCCAGGCACCTAAATTTGCGTCCCCAGACAGAGCCGCGCGCCGATTGCGGACGGTGGGGAGTGGACGAAGGATCCCGCAGCTGAGGACAGGGGGCCCAGCCAGCCCTTCCCCTCACCCACGCGCGGCTCTGCGTTGGATGCGGCGGCCCTTGGGAGCAACAAACAGCGCGGGGTCTTCGTGTGCAAAATTAGCCTCTCAGGAGCCCCCAATTGCGGATACCCAGCCGTCTCTGATCGAGCGAGCCATCACATCATGGGGGGTGGGTTCCACAATTGGATCAGGAGGCGCCTCGCCCGGCGGGTTCCCAGTTGGTGATGCCGTCGGGGCGGGCTTCGCCGCATCGGGGCGCCGGGGCGGGGGCATCCTATCCAAGCACCCAAAGGGCGACAGCCGGCTCTCGAACCCGGATTGTGCGCAAAGCCGCCAATGCCAGGACGCTTTCCTGCTGGGGCTGTTCGTGCTGCCCGTGTCCACTTTCTCGGTGACGGGCGGCTCGCCCGCGTCATGTTATGCTCAGCTGCTCGTGTTTCGGTCGACAGCCTGGGTCAGAATCAGGCAGCACCCCTTCAGAGTCAACCTGCTAGCGCCGAAACAAGGCGCCCCGACGCCCGCGGCCCAGGCAAAGGGCCAACTGATGGCGTCAAGACCTGGCCGGCACTCGTCAGGCATATAAGGCAATGGAGACGGACGCTCCAAAGTGTATTCCGAGAACCCAGATCATCACCAACGCTCTCCTGGCCAACACCCTCCTGGCCAATATCAAAGCGGCGCACTTTCCAACACAACATCACCACCTTGCGCGAGTTCCCGGTAGATAAAAGGTCTTGCAAGAGACAGAGCAGTCCGACCTCTCTGCGTAAAGGCTCTCTCCCATACACCCTTACTGGCGCAAGCCGACCTTCCTTCCATCACCACCTCATCCATCACCTCTCACCCAACCCCGCCCAAATAATGCGCCTGACCTCCGCTGCCCATACCGCCTGCTTGGGCCAAGTGCGGATTCGCTCCCTCCAGCAGGTCATCGAGCTTGACTCGGGAAGCGACGGCGACGGCGACGACATGCGCGGCGGCTCTCCGTCGTCGTGCAACGTCGCCTGCCCCGCGGCCGTGCGCTCCATCACGGCCCAGATGGCCATCGTCGTCCCCTGCATGGACGAGGACATCTCCACCATCGAGGGCGTCCTGTCCGGCATCCCCCACGACAGCCTCGTCATCCTGGTCTCCAACAGCCGGCGGTCCGGGCCCGACGACGACGCCTACGCCCGCGAGACCGACGCGCTGCACCGCTTCTGCCGCGCCAGCCGCCGGTCCGCCATCTCCATCCACCAGCGGGACCCGGGGCTCGCCCAGGCAGTCAGGCTGGCGGGCATGCCCGAGCTCGTCGACGAGCAGGGGACCGGCCTCATCTGGAAGGGCAAGGGCGAGGCGATGCTCCTGGGCACTGCGCTCGCGGCAGCCACGGGTCGGCGGTATGTGGGCTTCATCGACGCCGACAACTTCGTCCCTGGCTCGGTCCGGGAATACTGCGAGGCCTTTGCCTCGGGCCTCCACCACGCCCAAGGCGGCCGACAGAAAGGCATGGCCATGGTGCGCCTCAGCTGGCGGTCCAAGCCAAAGGTGCGCGACGGCAAGCTCGAGTTCAGCCGGCAGGGCCGGAGCTCCCGCATCACCAACCGATGGCTCAACAACCTGGTCATGGCCCAGGGAGGGGCAGAAGAGGAGGATCGCGACATCATTGCGACGGGCAATGCGGGCGAGCATGCCATGTCCCTCGAGCTTGGGACCAAGATGAGGTTCGCAGGAGGCTTCGCCGTGGAGCCGTTCCAGTTTCTCGACATCATGGAGCAATTTGGCGGCAATGGGAAAATCGACTCGCCCATCGCCGTACCCCAATCCCACGGAAAGCCGCGCATGCGGCACGAGCAGCAGCAGCAGCAGCAGCAACAGCTAGTCGAGGTGCTCCAGATCGAGACCCGCAACCCACACTTCCACCAAGACAAGGGCGACGAGCATGTCAGGGACATGTGGGCGCAGGCCCTGGGCGTGATCTACAACTCGCCCGTGACGCCTCCCTCCCTTAAGCAACAGATCGCGGCCTTCATGGCCGAGAACAACGTCCTGGCCCCAGGCGAGGACGAGCCAAGGCCGCAGCAAGCACGCGTCTACCCGCCGGTGGAGGCGCTGGACCTACCTCGCCTTTGGGATGGGCTCTGTGCCGACGCCGCCTCGCTGCGCATGTTTGGCGAGCCATTGGCGCGGGGGGCTGGCGACGGGTCCGAATCGACGCTCGGCATGGTGACTCTGCTTGAGACTGTCAGCAAGCGGCTCGGCGGCATAGTCCGTGGCTTGCTGCCTAAAACGCGCAACCCAAGAGTCCACATCGGGTCTTTGTAGAGGGCGGCGGGATGCAGGTGCGGCATAGATAGAAATGTGTGGGGGCAATCTTGTGAGGAGCAACGATCAGCGCTGGTCGTGTTAGACGATGGAACCCAGGTACAATGGTTTGATTTTCTGGCGTTGGGGCGTTTCTGGATAGAATTCTGCTTGGCAAAAATTTCTTGCATATTCCACTCTCTCTCATTTAGCATAATAAAAAGCCGCTGGCAGAGCCAGCCTCCAATTCCGTGGCTCGAACAAGTGCCGAGAAAATGTGGCGTGCAAAATGCCGGATTGGTTGTGATCCCGATCGCGGGGGCGGTGGCTCTCGCTAATTGATCCTTTTCCACTGGTGGCTAGTCACTGGCAGTTAGTTGCTGGGCCTGGGGCTACGAAGGATTCGGGGTGGACCTTCGCAACGGCCCATGCTTCAGCAGGCGGCAGGTGTTTAACTCAGCAAAATAAACCAGATTCCAGCGAGCGGGAAAGGATGGCGCGTGTTGGGTCGAGCTATAGACAGGGCAATTGGGTTGATCTCGGGGCAATCCCCCCTTCAATGTCGGGAGAGCATCGGATGGCCGACTGCCATTGCGCGGGTGGACGTGTGGACTGATCGCAATGGCCAAGCGGCTGGCGGTTTGGTCTCGGTGCAGATGCTGCCTGGGAAGCCAGCCTCCGCAGACCCTGCATGGCATTGTCAGACCGAGTTCACGTGATTAATGGTTCAATTCTCCCCCCACCTGCCATCTGAATGCTTACCGCAGCGACCAGACAAAACCATGGATTCACATTCGGAAGGGCCCAATTCGGAAGGCAGCAGCCCACCGACGCCCACAAGATATCGGACGATGGACCCATAGTTTGTGGAAATTCTGCCTTCAGTTTCTAGGCTGACGATGTGACGCTAATTGCCCGACCCACTCCTCTGCCTGAAGCCTCCCTTGAGCCTCCATCGAGCGCTCGCTCCAGGCAGGCGCTGCCCAATGGCAACTCCAGCGCACCGGCCACCGGGTCGGTCTACCCTCAGTTCCCATGAATGGCCCAGATACGCGCTGGCGGCGGTGTGAGGCCACAAGCAGAGGACGAAAACAGGCGAGGACGCTGCGCTTCCCCCGCTTTCGCGGCCATGGCCTATGCTATAGTGGAGCACCGCAAAGGCTTGGATATAAAGGACTTTACCGGATCCCGGGATGTCGGCCGCGGTGTCTTGGCGCGGGTACGGCCATGATATGTTGGCACGGAACATCGATCTGTACGCGCCCTTACATGACTTGGCGCAAAAGCATCTGCGGCTTTCATTGATTCCCATATGCCCGAACGGAGCCCCCAGCCCTTTTGTGCATTGGCTGATAGCTACAATTTTGAGGCGCAAAAAAAAATATATATATACAGGGGTTTTTAGCTCCAATGCGGCACGCAGATACTGTAGGCGAGCCAGCGCTTCGTGAGGTTAGCGCCGGAAAAAACTGCCGATTGGTCTGTCGGAACCGCAAAATCTGGCTTTGTTGGCCGTCTATTATTTTCCCGCACTTGCTCGTAGTCTAGCGTTCTGTTGTCAGATTCGAAGCTGCACAAGGAAAAGTCTGCCGCTCTGACTACCGCGCCGACTTTTGACAACCTTTTTGGAGGTACAATGCATTATGCTACATCCAGTCTAGAGAACATATCCCCATACCTGTGTGCCTCTTGTTTCCTTCCCAGATCTTGCGCTTAGCATGGTTGTCCCCAATCCCTCAATTTGTGTCAACATTACAGGCTTCATCAATGTAGCAGGAGTGCTAGGAACGACACCCAGCCCCTTACGCCATGGAAATCCTCGGTCGAGCTCTGCGGCAGGTGCAGGAACTCAAGTGGGAAGGCAAAAATAACTTGTGAGACTGCGGAACCAATAACCCATCGAGACCAGACAACATCGTCCCGGGCGGGCCGCACACAATCCATACCTGCCTCGAGGCTTCCACCTTCGACGCACAGCTGTAGATGGAAGACTGTAAGTAGGACTCGGTCTGCTTCCCTGGGTCAGAACAGACGCGCTTGCTCCTCAAGTCCCGAAAATCTCTTTTTTATTTTGTGTGCCCAGATGCAGCATCCACAAAGGCGCTCCACGTATTGGTTGACGGTATATAGACAACCACAGGGGCGGTCATCTTCGCCAAACCAAGGTCGAAGAAGGGGGTGGGAATGCGGCGAGCTCGAAGTGTCTTTCTGACCGCCAGTCGGCCACCGCATCCCACAGCTTTCTTGTGGAGCTGCCCGATCGGTTTCCGGGATTGCGGCAAAAACGGTGCCGTGCAAAGCATCACGAAGGCTGTTGTGTGGAAGGGGTAGCGGGGAGGGAAGTGGTGGAACAGGGGGATTGCCCCTGTGGTTCCTCAACTGCGTGAGAGGAGAAGAAAGCGGTCTGGGAATAGAAACCCCATGCTTAGAAAAGATGCCGAGGTGCAACAACTTTTCAGGGCCGTCGCTTTCAATCTGCGCAGCAAGGCCTTTCAAGATCGTGGCTTGCTGCGTGCCTGGTCCTTCGCCGCAAGCCCAAGGGACGTAGCCTGAGATTGGCCCCATGCATCTCGGGTGGCGAATGCAGAGAATTCCTTGCTTGCCGCTGCACTCGCCAATGCAATCACCGAGGAGAAGCGTGCTGAGAAGTGAAATGCATCGTGCAAACACACCGCAGGTCTTGCATGGCAGTGGCCGTTGCCATTTCATTGGTGGCGACTGCAAGGGCAGGGAGCCCGAGACCCTGTGGATAGTGGGATTGAGAGCGGCAAGTCGGCAAAGTTGTCGAGTCGGTGGGAGAGGCTCGCCCTGGAACGGCAGGATGACGAGGGGCGGCTCAAAAACATGGAGGCATCCTGTCGAATCCGTCGTCGAAAGCCAAGGGCCAGGGCAGAGCCGGGCGTCCGAGGAAGCCGCCGCGTCGAGAAATTCTAGAAGACGTGCATTGAGGAGCGGCTGTTGCCTTCAGGGGCGGGCGCGGCAGGTGGGGACGACCCGCCATTCTGCAGGCTGGTTGGTGAATGACATCAGCCAATCTCCAACGTGCGCTCGGGCGGTAAATCAGCTTGAAGGGCAACATCCAAAAATGGAAGCTGCCGACTCGAGGAATGCGAGCAATGGAAAGAGCAGGGCTGAGACGGCATCGAGACACGAATCAACAGCGGGCAATACGAGGAGTTGCTTGCGTGTCTGATGCGACGTGCGCCGGATGCGTGCATGGTTGATGCCTCGCGACCTGCCTTGACGTCGAGCAAAGGACAGAAAAAAAAGATCCAACTCTGCAGCCAGGGCGGCGGCCGGACGACCAGGCACAAAATGGGAACAAAGTGACCCAAGGCGGACTCCTCTTCCTGGCCAAGGATCGCCATTCGAGCCCAGAGAGCCCTTGCGCGCCCCCTTTTTCCCAATGCTCCCCTCGCCCTCGGGCCCCTCTCGTTCCGCGCTGGATATGAGCAGCAATGCGTCGAGGCCGGCGCCCCACCCCTGCCCACCCCTGCCCACCCCGAATCGCTCCACAAGGCCCCCCGGCGAACCGCGGAAATGCCCAGGCGCTGGGCCTGCACGATGGGGGATGGGTGGTGGTGGGTGGCAGCTGCAGGTCTTCCCCACTACCCGCCCTTTCGACGACGGCGGCGGTGGGCCCCACGGCTCGCCCACAGGGTGTGGGCTCGATGCAACTGCCACTCTCTCGTATTCACAATATCGGGTGACGTTGACGGGGAAGGTAGCATTATGCTTGGCGGCCGAACTGCCGGGGGACAAGCGAACCAGGGAAACGGCGTGGCCGAATCTTGGTATAAAGATGACGGCATGCCCAGCTTCTTCTGGGGGAAAAAAAGCTCTCTTTCCTCCTCAGCCCCAGCTTCCCAGCCAGCTCTACATTCGCTTAACTATCCCAGTCGCTTCAGTACTCTCTGCCTCGTCAAGAACAACAAGGAACTTCTTAATCCTCAAACCCTCTTCAACCAACCATCAAGATGCGTTTCTCCTCGTTCATCGCTGCCTCGGCCGCCGCCCTGGTTAGCGCCGCCCCGTCGCCCCTGGCGACCCTCTCCACTGGCACGAGCTCTGTCAACTGGACTGTCTCCGACTGGGAGGCCGGCTGCAGCCGCGGTGGCTGCTACTACAGTCAGTTCCTCCCACGTATCCTCCTTACCAAGAAGTCCTGGTTTCCATACTGACATCAAACCCCAATGCAGCCTTCTCCGTCTCCGCCCCGGCCTACAACGGCCTCCCGGCGCCCGCCCCGGCCTTCAACGCCCTCTGCAGCGGCAACGAGGCCGCCGGCTACAAGGCCTGCACCTTCAAGGACGGCGCCGCCCCCGCCGGCCAGACCGTCGTCGCCCGCCTCAACAAGGTCAAGCGCGCCGACGGCACCACCACCCCGGCCGAGTTCGACGTCAGCTTCCAGTTCGCCGACGCCAACGTCGCCGGCACCTACTACAACTGGACCGCCAGCGGCGTCTCGACCTTCAACCAGTTCGTCTCGCCCCCCAAGACCTTCACCATCACCCCCACCAAGGTCTTCGGCATTGCCTAAATTGGCGGCGCGCTTGTGGTGTCGCGGGACCCTTGAGCCTTTGTCCGGGCTGTTGGCGACGACATGACCTCTCGGGCACAGACTATTATCTTAATGAAGGCCGTTAATAGAAATCACTGTGGCTATACATACTCTCTCGTTTCCCACCATTTCGTGACATGTTCAATCCGTGATTCATCGTACTTGTCCCATCGAAGCTTTTTGCGCGCTTCCGTACTGGGCGCCCGGGACAGAAATGCACATCTGTTTCAATTAAACAAAATCCCGATAAGCCGGGGTTATACAATGCTTAGCACCTGCAACCCGCTGGGGTCACGGAGGTTAAATCGTGGATCCACTAAGGGGCTGAGCAGGGCGATCGGAATGTATGAGGGCAGCCCCTGGGTTTTGCTTTTTTTTTTCTGCCAGGAAACCTGCTCTGTCAAAACCCGGCGGTTGGGACCCATGATTTTTAACCCTCGAGACGCAAACAGACGGTGTAAACGGGCAATTTGATTTATGCTAGTAAATTGTTCTCGACCTGTCGAACAGTCAAGCGCATCTAATGCGCCTTGCATTGAAGCAACACGCGCTCTTATTAGCCAAGTCATAAATATGTAAGTGAACTATGTGGAGAAGATATGGGCTAACACCGGTCTAGCGGCATCTGGCGCTTGTTGAGATAATACGGTTACTCGTGCATAGCATATAACGTGCATGGTGGGTATATCCTGGCATTAAAACCCGCTCTCCTCCTGCCCACGCCCCTTTTCCAAGTCCCCGCCGTCCTCCCAAACCGACCTCATAGACGCGCCGCGGTCCAGACTCGGCCGCGTAGCCGCCCAGGAGATGCCCCCACCCATGCTCCCAATGCTCAGCCCGCGCGGCCTGCCGTCCTGGCCTGGCAGCTGGAGGTGCTGCGGGGTGGTGGGCGACATGCGGCGGCTGTGGCCGAGATGTTGCTGGTGGTGGTGGTGGTCGTAGTCCGTCGCTATGCCGCTGAGCTGCGGGAGGTGTTGTCGAGGGGGAGCGCCGGTCGAGGGCCGCGGAAGCTGTGGCGGTGGCGTCGTGACCCTGCCGCTGTGGAAGCTGCGCCGACTCGACGGCCACTGAGGTCCCCCGCCCAGGCCGTTGGCGATATGGCGGTCCTCGGTGCCGCCAGTCATGGACGGCCGCGGGCGAGATATGGAGATGCGCGCCGAGGTTTTGCCCCCAAGAATGGGCCCGTCGTCGTCGTCACTACCATCGCCTTTCTTACCGGAGCGCCTGGATACCATGCTCTTCCGCCGGCTCAATCCTGCCTTGCGGCTCCTCCAGCTCTTCTTGCCCGTGGCGAACATGTAGATCTCAATTATTCGGTCACGAACGCTGGCAAAGAAGCCATTGACGGCATCGAGTATGTCCGTGATGGTGAAAGCCATGACGATAAGCGGGATCGAGATGCCCAGGCCGATGCTGAACATGTACTTGGACACAAACGGGATCGTCAACTGCCCGCCCTCCCACTCCGCAAAGTTTATGGCGAAGAAGGCGGCGATGAAGCTTATGGGCAGGAACAAGATTGTGACAAGCGTGAAGACCATGACGGTCTGGCCTTGCTTGGCCGCAATAACGGCCTGGTCTCGCGCGAATCGCGCCTCGAGCGCGTTTGAGTGCTTTTGCTTAAGATCTGGCGAACCAAGTCCTGTGGTTAGTACAGCGGGAGAGCGACTTTCTGGGCTCAGAGATGAAAGCTATCTCCCAAAAGAGAAGGGCACAAGCTAACCTAGGAGGTTCGTAAGCGAGAGCAGGATGCTCTGAGCCTGCCGATCCATGCGTTCGATATCGCCGAGCCGCGTCTCGAGAAGGCGGCCCTGGTAGGCCGATCGCCGGCGGCACTCGGCCACAAACATGTCGGTGGCCCGCCACGCCGACGGATCCGCCGCTGTCGACGCCCTCAGCTCCTCCTCTATGTGCTGCTCGAAATCCTTTAGCAGCGCCTCCTGGCCGCTCAGGACGGTATGCAAGATGTTGAGCTCGTCCCGGATGTCTTTGATCTCGGCCAGCAACTCTGTCTCATGACCAATCTCGAGCAGCTCGTCGGCCGGATCGCGTTCGTCGTCTTCGTCGCCGCCACCACCACTGCTGACACGACGCGGCCGTACCGGCGCTGACAGCAGACTTTTGCCCTCCCTCATGAGCTCGCGGCGTAGGCGGCCCGACAGCTCAGAGGCCCTGTTGAAGCGCACAAAGAGCTTGCTTTCCTCGTGGGTGACGTGCCCGACCGAACTCTCAAACATCTCGAGAAACTGATAGTTCTGGTCATCCATGCGGTGCCGGTCGAACAGACCAGCGCAGCGGTTTGTGATCAACATGGCGAGGTCGTAGACCGACTGGACGGGCGGTCGGGTCTTAGCATTAGTCTCCTCAATGATACCGTCCAAGACATTGAGCGGGTCGTGCTTGGGCTGCTGCCAACGCTGCGGGAAGCAGGTAACGACAAGGTCGCGATTGATGACAAACAGCCAGAGCTGGTCGACCATGAAGACTTTGAGGGTTTCCTTGTTGTTCAAGCAGTATCGATAGACCACCTGGTCCTCGTCTCTTTGCGTAGTGTCGATTCCGTGGTAAAAGTATTGGTCCAGGGTTCGCCGCGGGTGCAGGGGTGGCTTCTGGAAGAGATAGCCGCTGATGAGCAGCTCGTCCGGGGTCGCATTCTCGGAAACCTCGATGTGCCCACGGCACACCTTGTCCATGGCCTCAGTCATCTTTCGCCGGCTTTCATCCGTCTCGTAGTGGAGAAATGGCATCTGTTGCTGTCAGCGGTCACGCGTCACACGTGATCATTCACCGAGAAAGGCACTTACAAAGAGCACAAGCCTCCCACTCGGTGCAGCAAGCTTGGAGTTTTCCCATGGAAGCGGCGGGAGGCTGGGAGTCATGGATCGCTGCTTGGTTCCTGGGGGGTTGCCGGGCGGCCCGTTTGTCCGTTTCCGGCTCTTGGGATGCCTCTCGGCCAACTGCTCGGATTTGGACTTTTTTTTCCCGCCGTCTGATCGCGAGGCGGCTCCCGTGCTGATCTCTGACGCCTCCTCGTTCAACGATGTCAGGGGCTTCTCCTCCTTCTGAGGCCGGAGGCCCTGGGAGGCGGAAATGCGCTGCGTGAACAGGCGCATAAAGTTGTCGTGGGGCAGAGGGCCACAGTGCTCCTGGTCGAAGCACCGCTCGAGCGACTTGTAGGCTTCTATGTCGCGGTGGCCGCTCTCGACAAAATTCTTGGCTATGAGTGTCTCAACCCACGCAAGATTGTTGGCTGGCAGATGGATCCACCGGAAGGATGGCTCGTACTTTATGTGCTTGGTCATGGTGGGCACGGTGTCGCCGTACAGGACCTCGTAAACCGAGTGGCGAAAGACGAGCTGCTTTTTGCCGTCGCGGAAATCGCCAAAGTCGACAACCGTCGCCTCGAACTTGTCGCAGGCGGCCCTGGCCGCGGGCGACAGCCTTTCGGCGCCGCGCGTGGGCGAGAGTATGCGCACGACGTCCGCGTGGTGCCTCTCGGCGGCGCACAGCATCGGGGTGCGGTAGAAGCTGTCCTTGATGGACAGGTCCGCCTCGGGGCGCTTGAGCAGGAGCTCCACGGCGGCGAAGTGGCCGTTGAAGGCGGCCCAGTGGATCGGGGTCATGCCGTTGCTGAGGACGGCGTTGACGTCGGCGCCGCGCTCGAGCAGGGCCTCAATGACGCCGACGTTGCCCGCCTGGGCGGCGTTGTGCAGCGGCGTCCAGCCGCCGTCGCTTGCCGTCGACGGGTCGGCGCCGTACTCGAGGAGCAGCCGCACCATCTCGTCATGGTTCTGCTCCGCGGCCAGGTGCAGCGCCGTGCGGCCGCGGTTGTTGGTGGCGCGCGTGTTGGCGACCCTGCCCTGCCCCAGGGAGCCGCATAGGAGCACGCGCATGAGCCTGACGTTGCCCGTCGTGGCAGCCCACACGAGGGCGGTGCGGCCGATGTTGTCCCTGGCCTCGAGGTCGGCGCCCGCGTCCACCAGCAGCTTGAGCGTCTCGACGGACCACCTGTCCGCCTTCTTCTCGGACGCGAGGTACAGCAGCGGCGTGCGCGACTCCTTGTCGACGCCCCTGGGCCTGCCGACGGCGGCCCCGCCCTGGACCAGGGCCTTGACCACCTCATTGTGGCCCCTGGCGGCGGCGACGAAGAGCGCGGTATGGCCGGTGCGCGGGTGCTTCCAGTCCGGGTCGGCGCCCTTTGCGAGCAGCTCGGCGACGACGGCGGCGTGGGCGCCCTCGGCGGCCTTGAAGACGGCGGGGATCTCGTTCTCGCGGCCGGGCTTGGCGTCCGGGTCGGCGCCCTGGGAGAGCAGCAGGCGGACGAGGTCGAGGCGGCCGCGGGCGGCGACCTTCTGGAGCGACTGGCGCAGGGCGTCGCGGTCGGCGGTGGAGGCCCAGCCGTGGGGCTCCTCGTCGAGGATGTCGCGGATGCGGGCCTCGTTGAGCTGGGCGGCGGCGGCGATCAGGCGCAGCTGGCGCTGGTCGGGCGCGCTGCTCGCGATGCTGTTGCTTGCGGCTGCCATTGGCCGTGGCGGACCGCTCCCTCGTGCTGGTGGTGGCAACTCGGCGAACGAAAGGGTGGGCGTGGCCAGCCGCACAAAGCCAAGGCAGGCGCGTTTGCTGCAGCGAGGAAGGCACCGTCCGGCTGGGACAGCTGGAGGCGGGGGCGCGCGTCGAGATGAAAGCAAATGCGACAGCGCCCTGGCCCGCCTGCCAGCGCTCTAGAACCTCGCAGACCGGGGTCTCCTGGACACCGCTCGGGGCTCCATGCGCTAGGGGTAAGGGCGTCAGCGTGCGGCTGAGTGAACCGGCCCAGTCCCACAGCCCCTCACATTTGGTCGTCGCTGGTTGAGCCCGCATTTGGTCGCTGGTCGAGCTCGCACTTGGTCGTTAGTTGGGCTGCGAGGAGGGCTGCGGCGGTCCATTTGCCAGCGGTGAGTGTTCGAGGCCGTTCTAGAAGCTGGCTGGACCAGCCAGGCACAGACAACTGGGTGTTAAAATCAAGCTTTCCTCGACTTGTCAGAAATGCTTGGTTTCCTCGGGTGACATCTCATCTTGTACAGTGGGGGGGACAAAAGTATCGACGAAAGTTTTATGGATCGGGTGGCCCTCTCGTTAAAAGATCGATTCCGTAAGTATATTCGTATAAATTGGCTGTACAAAAATTGCCGAAAAAAATGCATCCGAAATCTCCTACTTCTGTTGATTTCTATATCTAGTTTTTGTAGAAAATNTACTTCTGTTGATTTCTATATCTAGTTTTTGTAGAAAATAAAACAAAATTGAGTGCGTGGCTGTGGATTGAAGTGCGGGCGTGATCTTGAGCAGTTCAGAAAAAATTGGATTTTCGTCGATACTTTTGTCCTCCGATTGTACTTTAGCTACAGCCCCGATCTCTGGCCCCTTCTATTGGTGCTGGTGGCCGTACCGGCTGGCGGTGGAGCCCCGCTTACTTTAATCACGCTACTGTTGCTGCTGGGGCAGGCAGCAGTAAAATCCATTGCATGGACAAATAAAATTAGCTATATGTAGAAGAGAGAAAAAAAAAGTCCACATCGTTACTTTTGAAAACAATCGCTGTCCGGACCAGCGTTTGGTTTTCTGGTGCAAAATTCGACGCTTCAACGGCTTCAAATGCATTCCTGTACTATCTGGAGAGTCGTGCCCTGATCGCCGCCGTCCCCACAAGGACCCCTTACCAGTGCGGCAAGCGCCGCTCCGGTCCAGCATAGCCTGCAGTGGCAACCCGTGCTCGTGCCTTTCAGCTCTTCTTGCCTGTCACAAGTAGAAAGCGACGCGACGACGAGGAGCTATGCGTAGGCCATTCTTCTCTGCTCCACATTGCATCGTGGTGCACAGGCGATGCCTCGTCCTGGAATGTGGTGTTCACAGACAGGCTGCCCGGCCCCGAGCACACGCACAACGACGCATCAGATTCTCCGCACTCGCCACCGCAGACACGGCCGATCTTCTCTGTGGCCACTCGTGCTCGGCCGGGCGTTGACAGAGGTTTATATACGCCGTCGTGGCCGCTGTCCGTTGTAACCTTTGTTGTCGTCTTCGCTGTCGTGTCTGGGTATAATGCCGTGTTTGCTGCTGTCGCAGTTGTGTCTGTGCCTCCAAGTCCGACAGTGCCCACGCCTTCTCGACGGGCTTTAGAAAAATAGGCCATGGTTGCTGGCTGCGTGAGCGTGCGGAGCTTCAACGTACGCAATCGCAGGTCGGTGGAGTTGAGCTTTCGACTGTGGTTCCACAGCGCCTTCAAGGCGGGAAAACAGGCGCATAAAAGACCGACCGACAGTTCCATGGCGCTGTGCGAGAGTGTTGACATGTCAGCAAGGGAGGACGCTAGAAGGGCAGGCCGGTTGGGGGAGTTGGAGTGAGATGCCCACTAACCACCAAAAGCCGGCCTTGGTAAATCCATTGAAAAATTGTTGGTCGGGAATAAGGTCAAAGAGCATGTATGCGCGGTAAATGCTCACGCCAAAGACACTGCAAACCGGCCCAGGAAAGGTCTCGTCAGCGTCACACAGGGCAGAAACCAGGGGACAGATGAGGCTTACAAGCCGCCGGCCATCAGGACTGCCAGGACTGCCAGCTTCGTGTCCCAGCGCGCACGTAAAGGCCAGAGGATCCAGACCGGCAGCACCAGTAGAGTCAAGTCTGTGAGAGAGTTGATGAAGGCGGAGACAATCCAGGCCGTTGGAGCCCATGAACATGCCTTATATGTGTCGAGTTTTTGATTTGGAAATAGCAGGTCGGGGATAGACATTAGGTTGATGGTGCATCCCACGGAGCTGATGATCAACAATAGACATTGAGCCACCGCAAAAGCCATAGTGACGTATGCAACAATGGCGACATGCCGGGAAACTGTAAGGCGGAGGAGATAGAACAGGACCGCGAACTTGGCCGTGAGAGTTGCAAGAGCGTAGAAGGTGTAGGCGGCCATGCCTTGTAACTGTGCACACGAGGGCGATGAGTGTGGGTAGAACAGTAGAGCCAGCAGACGTCTTACCTTGAAATATAATGTCTTGCCGGGCCTTTGACGGCCAGCCAGCATATCCGACATAAAATCTGCCTCTGTAGTCACCCTCTAAGGATTAGCGAGCGCACGCCCCGGATGGTTCTAGAAGCCCGAGAGGGACAATATACTTGCCTATGACTTGTATAACCCCAAAGGCAACGGCGAATAGCTACAAGGCTGGTTAGTTTGGTCGCACAGCTGACACAAGAACGGATGGGTGAGCGTCCATGGATCTTTGGGGAGTAGTCACGCACCAGGGCCAATAATATGAATGCTGTCATGGGAAATCCTTCATCTCAGCACATATTCGAGCGACTTGACACTGCCAAAGGGCTCTAGGTAAACATACTGTCGTCCTTGAACCACCTTCTCACGACGAACTTGGCCACATAGACGCGAAGCGCCATGAACCCAACGGCGAGCACAGACATGGCCATCGAGGTATACATCCATCCCTCGAGCAGTCTGCGGTCATAGTATTGGAAGCTCATCTTGGGAAGTGATATGGGCTGGTCTCGGCGAGGTGGAGGTTTGTCATTGCTATGTGCGCTTGGAGGAGGCAGACATGAACTGCACGCAGCTTGACGGAGGAGGCAACTCCCGACGGAAGAAGTCAGGGAGGGCCTCCGAGCCGTAACCAAGGTGGCCCCAGCCAGGTCTTTGTTATATATGCCCTTGGGCCCAGGTGGCGCGACAGACTCGAGGCAGTACGCGCTGCCATCCCTGAGCTAGGCTAGGGCTGAATGGTAGATGGGCGTGGCTCGGTTGGCGTCCTCGACAGGGGTCCAGGAGTTACTCATGGCAATCTTGGCCTGTCAAATTGATTGGATTCCATAAAAACGCCGCGAGGAACGCCTTCCCCACCTGGATGGAGGCGTATGAATCAGGACTTTGCGTCTTCATGTCGGATGAGCTGACCACCCACGTCTGGGCGAGCGAGAATGGAGTGAGAAGCTAGCCAAGTCGGCGCCATGTCTGCGCCTTTTCCCCGATTGGATTTCGCCGCAGGGCATGGCCATCTGACAGTTCTGTGCAAAATCAAGTATGCCATCCACCAGATCTCACAGCGACACTTGGGTGCTGAGGTACTGGGGTCCTGACGGAAACGACCTGCATATGCGGCTAGGTATCACATCGTTGTTCAGGAAGGGGG
>PYSQ01000605.1:0-15580 GCA_003049435.1 Nakataea oryzae | reverse complement strand
CGGCGCGGGTGGGAACGGCGTCAGCACCAGCTCCAGCTCCGGCGGCGTGGCTGGTGTTTTCGCGCCCATGCCAACCGGCATGGCGGGTGCCGGTCTGGGCCTCGGCATCGCCATGGGCCTTGTCCTGTGACTCGGGGGCTTGCTGGACACGCACTCACCCTTTGGTTTTTTGGGCCCGAGACGCCATTGCTGTACATCTCATACCTGTAGAGTAGACAAGGGCTTATCAAGGGGCACGAGTACATAGCAGATACCCAGGCAGACCTTTGGCTAATATGCACAATAACCCTTACTTGCGTACTTCTGTCTGACACAGTACGGCATCTTTTGGATATGAGCTCCCCTCTCGAAGCACCAAAAGCACAAACGCCCCAGCGCATTGGGATTGATTCAACATCGTGGATTTTTATTAATTTCTTTTTTTTTAACGCGCCCCGTCTGATGCCCACTCAAGCGCCTCGCTGTGTACCCCACCGCCGCCCCCTCCCCCTCATAACGACTCCATCTCGACCCGGAATTCATCAACAAGCACCGACAGGGATCGTGGCGCAGTTGGCTAGCGCGTAGGTCTCATATGAGTGAGCGATCTGATCAAGATCTGCTTATCTACTGTGACCGTTAACACGGGTAATCCTAAGGTCGTGAGTTCGAGCCTCACCGATCCCATTCCTTTTGACTTTTTGCCCGTCTTCGTATTATCCTTTTTGCCCTCTCTCCTCTCTCTCTTTCTTTTGGCGACTAGCCTAGCATGGCGCCCTTTTCGCAAATCCGCAAAGTTCCCCGCCTCAATTGCTTGCCGTGATCATCAAGTACGATCACCTCCGCGCACCCACGTCGCTGCACTGGGAGGAGGCCGCTACAGTAGCTGAGGCCGATGGTGTCCTTGGTGGATTGCTGCGTCTCCAATTTCTTCTACAGCTGGCTGTCGCGAGCAGCGGGTCGAGTTCCAGCTGTTTTTACTGCCACAAAACCGCCGCCTCCTCCACTCCTGCTCCTGCGGCCTGGAAATGTCGCGCTTGTCTGCCGTCGCGGCAGCTCCCTTGTGATCGCGCACTCTCGCCATTTCGCTCTCGCAGACATGACGGGCGGCGGCAAACAGCGGATCAGGGCTGGACTGTGGACCTCCATCCTGCGGACTCTGTCAACAATGCATTGTGACTGGTATATCTATCACCTGGATGCCGATGGCTTCGTAAATACTCGCGCTTCTGCGGCCTTCTTGCCCTGGAAGGCAACAAAGGATGTTAGCTAGATCGTTTTTTTTTACATGTACGTACGGTCTTTGAAGACCGCCTGTGTCATTATGCCTCGTGGACACCTCTCCAGCAGGCGATCCGATAGCCCGTATAAATGATGCCACAAAGCGTCCTAAATTCTGGGAGAGTCTTTGTATAGAACAAACCGCAAATCATCCTACAAAAGCGATTCCTCGAGCCCCGAGCCCCGCTCACTGTGGCTTATGACGAGGGATTTGAGTGCGTGTGCGTGTGAGCGCTCTTGACCTGAGCTCGACACCGTGGACAGACGGCAACCCTCTCCGGCTGCGAGATTGCAGAGTGGACGATGAATAACAGTGCCGTTCTTTATGGGGAGCGCATCCACATCAGCTACAACTAGGAGATTTGTTCGAAAAACAAGTGCATCTATGGTTTGTGCAGAGGGAGTGAATGTCAAGATAGCAGAGCTCTCATGATAGGCAGTGTTTGGTGTAAATAGCCTAGTTTCACTAGTGATCTGGGGGGATCTTGTTCAATGTTGTCGCAGCAGCAATGCTGTGAAGCTTACATCAAGAAGAGAGAGTGCGAGTATAAATCATGTACTATGTAAACAAGAAGCACAAGTCCGCCTTCAGCCTTTCCTTTCTTCTGTCCCGCGCCGCTCCACTGCTAGCAGCAAGGCTTTCTCCTGCCCTAAATCTCTTCATGAGTCGCAATAGGCTAGCCATCATGTCAAACACAAGAGCAGAACGCAGATTGCTAAAGTAACTGTGAGATTCGGAAGAATGGGATGGCACGTTCTTTATTCAGACCGAGATCTAAAGTTTCAACTTATAAAAAGGATCACCACTTTATCACTCTGCCGTCTTCTAGGACTGTGACAGCGTCGGCGACGGGCTTCTCTACTGTCTCCCAGCCACTGTCCCATTGGCCCTCTAAGCCGTCTTCTTCCCCGGTCTCGCCAGCCTCACTCGTCGTCTGTTGATCTGCCTCGTCTTCCTGCGGCTCAGAAAGACTCCAGCCATCGACATACTCCACATCGATGACCTCCTCCGGCGCCACCTCTCGCGAGAGGGTTGTCTTCTTCCTCGGCCGGTAATTGATCGTTCGCAGGTGGTCTGCGGGGCTGGGTTTCTTGGCCAGCACGTCGTCGAACTTCAGGCCCATCTCGTAGAGCCGCGTGAAGGTGTCTCTATTGTATTGCCGACAGCTCCTGTTGTGCAGCTCTCCTCTACTGCTCAGAAAGTCGAGGAAGACGGCTGGCGGCGGTGGAGTCCATTTGCCATGCCTGTCCATGTAGATGAGAGGCGCTGGGGCTACTTGATCGGGCCCTATCAGCTTCAGGTTGGCCCGTAGAGCATTGCGTTTGGCCCTGCGCAATAGATTGGGCTCGACGAAAGACATGATTATAATGGTCTTGGCTCAGGAATAGCCAGCCAAAACAGTTTCCAAAGTCAGGGGCTTGCCGCGTCCTGCAGGGCCCGGTGGCTAGACAGGTCTGAGGTCAAGCGCAAAATTGTCGAGGCATGTGGCCAGGCGATAGGTTGATGGTTTGATGGGCCCCGGCACGAAGGGCAGACGAACAAGGCTAGGCTGACTACACTTGTCCTAAGACTCACTTCTGCTGGTTTGGCAAACAAAGTGACGCATGCTGATCGAAAAGCGGCGCAAATGGAAGCCGTCATCTGAGGAGTTGAACAGTTCGAACTCGAGTACCCGGGCAACCGTTTCCCAGACGTAGGGACGAGGGAGGTGCTGGAAGTCTGTCGGATCTGTTGCAAAGAGCATACCAAATAAGCCGGGAAATGAACCAAGAGGCCGTTGCGGTCAAGAAAGAAATCCGGCCCCCGCCGTCCAGACCCTTGTGTCGATGATTGTCAAAGATCAGATAAGGTCATGGCCGAGAGTGCTAGTAGAAGTGGCGGGAATCAGGCGCGGTAGCCGTAGGTTGTGTAGCAAGGCTGAATATTGACGCGGAAGTCTCTTCTGTATGTTGGGCTTTCGAGGAAAGAGGGATGTCCGAAGGGAAAAAGGCACCGAGAAAAAAAGCTCGTGGAAGACCGGTTCTGATTCGGGAGCTCCAGCTTTGGACCGACAGCACAGTCCTATGCGAATCTGCAGCAAACTGGGCTTTGGCTTGCGCGTGAGCGATGCTCGAGGGAGATTGGATTCGGCTAGGCACGCTTCGGATCTCCAAGAGAAAGCAGAGGAGAAGGTCGTGCCGCTGCTGGGTGCTTAGGAATGCCGGCTCTAGGCAGTGCTGAGATTCTGCAGGACGGCGACGGAGCAGAGGCTGACGGCAGACAGTCGAGGGCGGGGAAGAATGCTGCTTTTCCCCAGCTCTGCTCTGGGCAAGAAAGCGCTTCCAGAAAAGATGTGGGTGGGAAGACCTTGCTTGAACGCGCCACAGATTCAAGAAAAGGCAGCAAAGGCACATGCCTCTGGTTCACGGCACTTTTCTGCCTTTCTGAGGGAGGAGCGGAGGGGCGTTTGTCTTGTGCAAGGGCAGGTGTAAGTGAATCATCAGGTCAATACCAGCAATGTGCAAGCAAACAGCCCGACCCCATGCTCTGGGCCCAGCAGGTGGGCCAATGGGTGCAAAGAAAGACCACAACGCATGCCGGTAGGGCGTTCGTCCCATCGTTTTACATCCACCCCAAGGTGACTCAGGACCGCGGCTGACCGTCTGCTTGCTCCTCCATCCGATGTGTTTGTTAGCAATAATCACTAGGCAGACAGGCAACTCACCTCTCGACCTGTCAAAAGTAGGATGGAGCCTGGAACTGGTCATGCACGCCAGGTGACGCCAGTCCCGAGGCAACAGTCAGTCGAGTGCGCTCGGGCTGGGCGCCCTGCCGCGTGTGCTGATTCTTGCAACTAATACAGAACAGAAATCTATGGCAAGCGCGATACGCCGGGATATTCCAAAGCCTGGCTGACCCGAGCCACAAGAAAGCCGCAGAGACGAGGTGAAATGGACCCAAGCTCCTCTATCCCCCGCAACAAATTCCCCATCAGTCCGATGCCGTGAAACCTCTCACGATAGCTCATCCCTAGAACGCCTCAGGAAAAGTGCGAGTAGCGCCCGTTGCTTCTCCTCAACCGCTTTCCTCTCCTTGTCCTTGACCGCCGCGAGCAGTGGTGCCCTGCAGACGCCTGCCTTGGCAAGAACCTCGGCGAACCGGCGCTCCTTCGACTGCCGCTTCTCCAGAGCCGCCAGCGCCTCGGCCGCGTCCTTTCCTGGGCCCCTGCGGAAGCTGAGCGACCGCCGCGCGACAGCGACTGGGGAGCGCGCCGTGGCGGCGGCGCCTCCGCCGAGGGATGACTTGAGCGCCTCCACATCTGCCCTACCAAACGGCGAGAGCTCAGCGAGCACCTTTGCCAGCGTGGATGTCAGGAAGACAAACGAGATGTTGTGGTTGGGCGCCGATGCCAGAATGTCGAGCACCGCGGCTTTGTCGTCCTCGTCCTGCGTGTGGTTCAGCATGACGCCGTTGGGCCCGCCGCCAGGGGCCAGGGACGGTAGGAAGGCCTGTTCGATGCGGGTCCAGAGCGGTATGGGTATCACACCGTCAGTGAGGCCGCGGAGTAGCAGCACCAAGACTTCGGTCACCGCCTCGAGCCTCTGTATCGTAGGCACCTCGGGCTCAAACGCCTCTGCGATGGGCTTGTCGAGGTCGAGCATTTCGATGACCGAGGCTGCCAGCTCGGTCCGGCGCGGATCTGCCGAGGATCCCGGCTCGGTGAATGGCCACTCGGCTTTCTCCCTTGGCAGCTTGCACCCCTCGAGCATCTGCTCATCGGCGATGGCACGCTCCGTAAGCGTTTCCACAGCCTCTGTAAGCTTGAACAGCTCTTTTGGGGCTGCGCAGCGAACTTCTTGTTCGTATGGTATGGAGCCGACCTTGCCCTTTCCCTTGTTCTTCTTCTCCGACAGGCGCCTCACGAGAGCCCGGATTCCTCCATCGGGCACCCGAATCAGCTCGTCTATCGACCTGCCGATGCAGGTAGGCATCCAGGTAGCGTGCACGGGGATGAAGTGGTCCCGGCCCTCGGCCACCCGCAGAACCAGGACATCCTCGAGCGAAGCCTGGCCATCGTTCAGCCGAGTGCAGAGGCCAACATCGTCCACCAGCATCTCAATCACGGCCTTGACCGTCTCGCCAGGCTCGAGCGTCACCTCTTTTCCGAGATCAACGGCGTCGGAATCTTCTGCCTGCTCTCCTAGATCCGTGCGCAAAAAGAGGGTGGTGAGCCATTGCGCATCGGAGCCACCTTGGTCCTCGGTGGTGGGCTTCTCCACAAACGAGAAGCTGGCCGAAACGCGGCCCGTGTTGGCGAGAGTCATGGAGAACGTCTTCTTCCTCAGGAAAGTCACATCCCCAAAGTCAATGGCTTCATCGGTTGACTCTGCCCCCGACGATTTCGGTTCGGGCCGCTCCATCACCACGGTGATTGCCGGCCGGCCCTCGTTCTCGGCTCGATCGAGGTCCCGAGCCACATCCGCATGCACCTTGGCCTTGAGCTCAGGCACCACTGCATCGTAATCGAGAGTGAAGACTGAAATTACTGGCTTGTGGTCCGACGACTGAACACGTTGATGAGACGTGTATATGTCGAGATGGATGTGGTCGTGGAAACCTTCTTTCGTGATTACATCCTCTCCGGATTCTTCGTCTTCACCCTCGTCGTATTCGTCATAGTCATACGCCTTGCTGTCGCTTGGAGCAGACTGCTGCTCGCCGTCGTTTTCTGGATCGTAGTCGAACAGTACCTCGTCGTCTTCGGCCGCTTGATCGATGCCTCTGGATTGCATGTCCTCGTCTTTCTTGCGGGCCTCCTCGGCATCTCTGATCCTCTTCTCGTAGTCTTCCTTGTCCTTCCTAGTCCTGTAAAGGATCCGATCGCACCAGCTGGGTGCTCGCTTCTTCTCACTTGTATCGAAAAGCCCCACGGTGCCCACGTCGTACTTGTAAGAGGGGAGAAAGGTGACGGGCCCTTCCCGCCAGCCGTCGTGAAAGACCTTGCCCTCCTTAATCAGCCGCCCGAGCTGGTCATGAGGGAGTAACGAGTCCAGGGTCGCCTGCAACGACGCCGGGTCCTCCGAAGGGTCGGGCATAAACTCGTCGGGGTCCGGAAGCGAGATGGAGGAGTCATCTTCTCTGGGGTCAAAGGTGCTCTGGGACTTGGTAGACCCATCATCTGTGAGGTCGTCACTGCTGTCCGAATTGCGCAGCACGATGGGATCGTCTCCGCTCAAGGCTTTGTCCTGGCGATTCTTCTTGCTGAGGTCGTACTCGCCTCTGGTGTGGAGCATCAGCAGCCTCCGGATGTCATCTCCCGGTAGCCCATCCATGCGGAAGTTGAGATCGCCGAACCAAAAGGCAAAGTCCTCGTCGCCGATTTTCTCTGGCTCGGTCCCAGTACTTCCGGAATATGTGACGGGCTCAAACTGCGCGCGGCTGAGAATCTGGCCGACATCCCATATGCGGCGGTCCAGGTAGGTGGCATCGTGGCCGCTGGCAAGGTGGCAGTTGACAAAGGTCATGCGCGTGGTCTCGCCAACCACGATGCGCGCGGCCACAGCGCCCTTGTTTCCCATGTACCCGAGAAGACCAGTCCCGACAGTTGTGACACTGACGTTGCTGATGGACGGCGCAACGTCCGGAGAGGCATAGACCAGCAGCAACAGGCCGAGCAGCTGCTCGCAGGCAACCATCTCGTAGCCCTTTGGCAGAGCTGCCTCCAGCGCCATCTTCCACTTGTCCATTGTGCCCAGGTCCGAGTACACGACGCCTCTCATGTACTGGGTGGCGAGATTGAGGTCTTCCACCTCCTGGAGCCCAAGAACGTAGAGGCCGATCTTGTCGCCGCCAACCAAGCGGACGGCATAGGGGTCGTCGTCAAGGCTGTCGGCCGTGTCTTCCCGCTCGATGGCAGGGTTTCGGGAGACGTCGAGGGTGGCAAGCCTCTTGTCGATGCCCTTGCCCGACACGAACCAGCTGGCGAGGTCTTTGTCGGTGCCGGTGCAGGCGGCGACGTTCCAGGTGCCAACCTTGACGCGCATGCGATGTGGGCGGACGTACTCGGCGCGGCGGGCATGGACAGTGCGGTGGAGGGAGAGCGGGCTCGAGGTGACGTCGGCATTGTCGCCAGAGTCGGCGGGTACATCGGTGCTGGCGGTGGACGCCATGACGAATATGCAGGAACCCGAGGGGTGCAGGGTATCGCGGGAGCTGATCTCGAGTGCCGATGGGAGGGGACAACACAGCAAATAAAATGATAAGAAAATAAAAGGAAAAATGATGATGCAAAACACCGGGAATCCGTCCGGTCCCGAGACGACTTGCTAGTCAGCACTGGCAAAAGAGGACGTGGTGAGTATTCAACCGGCACAGCTCCTATGGTCCAAGGCTCGAGACCTGCGCACCATCGTTGCGCGGCGGCGGCTGGCTGCAAGCAAGTCAGGGGAAGAAATGTTAATGCGACATGCCGGCTGGAGTGGTGCTGCCTTGGTGCTGCGGTATCGAGATCCTGGCGGTGCGTGCAGTTTGCGCCGGGTTGGGTAGAGCGAAGGTTACAAGGCAGGAAAGAGCTGAGCCTGGAGGCAGCAGGTGCGCCGAGACAAGGGGCGGCCTGTGACGTCTCGCCGGGCCAGCCTGGCGGGGTATGCAATTGGCACTGCCACTCGACAGGGGCAGCTCGCTCGCTGCAGCTTCTACATAGGCTCCATAGGCCTGCTGTTGGTGCCCCGCGCGAGTCCGCATTGCGACCTCGAGCTCCGTGCACGTATCCACAGCCTGCCTGCCCGCCCGCTCACAGCGCGCGCACCAATTCATTCCGGCCCCAACCTGCAAGCCACTCACTCACCCTCAGCGGCCCGAGGCCGGATCGCGAACTGCGCGACGTTGCAGCCTGCATTTCACGCTGGGTTCAGACCGATCCCTCGGTCTTGATCGCTCTCGTCTTCAGGAGAGGCCCCGCAAACGCCTGCGCGCGCCCAGTCCCCTCCGCCCGAACGACGCCATCTGCTGGTAGGTTGGCCAACCCTTCCTTGCTCCCGTCGCAGCTCTTCAGCAGCAAATTCCTCTGGCCCAGTTTCTCACAAGCCCGTCTTGGACCGCAGCCCCATCCGCCAGCCACCCGACGACGCCCCTCCGCGCAAACCCTCCCCGGCCCTGGCAGCATGAGCCGCACGACCCCCCGCAAGCCGCGGCACCGGCACAGCGCCAGCGGCGGAGGCGGCGGCGGCGCCAAGGCGGCTGCGGTGGTTACAGACTACGAATCCGATGCGGCGCAGTACATGGAGGCGAGGGCCGTGGCGCCGCAGGTGCTGCTGCCGAACCGCACCAACACCGAGATCAACCTCAAGGTGCTGCAGCGCTACCTGCCCAGCATCCAGTCCATCACCTCGATCGCGGCCAACGCCGTCGTCTATACATTCGACCCCATCACCAACGCCTGGGACAAGGCCGGCGTCGAGGGCACCATGTTTGTGTGCGACCAGGAGCCGCTGGCGCTCGCTGGCACCGGCGCCAGCCTGCCCCGCAGCTGCGTCTTCATCCTGAACCGGCGCGCGCTCGAGAACGTCATCATCGACCTGGCCGTCGTCAACCACTACGAGGAGACGGCCGACCTGCTTATGTTCAGACTCGAGCAGCCAGCGGCAGCCCCGGGCGAGCAGCCGGCCCACAAGGTCCTTGGGCTGTGGATACACGCCGACCAGGCTGACACGCGAAAGACCAACGCCGACATCATCGAGACGGCCTGGAAAAGGGTGCGCGCTGCCGGCGAGGTTGCCATTGGCCCCCAGCACGGCACGACCGTCGGCGCTATTGGGGCCACGGAGGAGTCTCTGGGCCCAGCCATGCAGGCTATTGGCCGCAAGCTGAGCCTCAGCGACCTGTTTGGACGTCCCAAGGGCGCCGCCCATGATCACGGCCCATAGAAAGGCCTGTTTTGAGAATTTGAAAAGTAAAAACAAAAAAAGTAATAAGAAAAAAAAGAGAGAAAAAAGACATGAATAAACCGGAACACAGCAGCTTCGGCCAAGGCGTTGGGGAAATCCTGCTATGGAAGTTCAAGGAAACGAGATTAGTGGCCGAATATCCCTTGGATGCTTTCAGCTCAACGATGACTGCCCAAGGCGCTCTGCGTCCGGCCACTTTAGGGATACGAAGACAGCTGGACAATCTGCTTGTTTTCTCCCAGAAAGTCCCAGTAGCTGTCCGTTTTGGTTCCCCTGGCCGAAGAAGGGGTGTCTAGACAACGACAGTGGCGGACAGGACCTCTCACGACAAATAATCATGTCATATCTCACAAGCGCTCGTCCGATGCATGTATGAGTTGGTCCAGATATAACATGAGAGGTTCCGCGCGGACACGGTCTAATATAGAATGGATAGTCCGCCCCATGGGCCTCGAGGTACGGGTCTGGCCGTGATAAGGAGGCGGAGTCGAGATGGGAGAAGGTTCACTGGGCAGGATCAGAAGAGCGAGAAGATTAGACGAGCCCTCCTGCATAGGCACTGTCGTCGCCATCGCCACAGACTTGATCCCACGGCAAAGATGGGGGAGTCTTATTGGAGGCCAAGCAGATCTACGTGGTCGTCTGCCACGTTATCCGTGGTGGCGGGCGTACGCAACCTCCAGGTCTCGCATCGCCGACCCATCCCCAATGACAGGATATATCTGCGTAACCCATGGTTTTGCTTACAGATATGGAGTTATGGGTGTTGCTCTGGCGTGTCGTCCTTTATGGATAAGACACCCGAGGGCGGCCTGCAGTAGAAGCTCGGAAATGTTTGGCACCCTCCCTGTGTCCGCTTGCGGATGTCCGGAGACAAACATGATCGAGTGTACTGGGGAGTCCAGAAGTCGCCGTGATAGCAAAGGCATTCGGCGAGGGCCCCAGCAGGGTCAACGAAGATGGGGCAAATACGTACGCAAACAGGATGAGCAAAGATGACATGGACGAGGAGGCCGGCGTGCAGTGTTTTGGTATTTGCCGAAACATGCCGAGAGTGCCGGTGCTCTCCTGCACGCTTTGTTGATCCTAAAAGTCTGGGCTGTGCGGTTCTTTTCTTGTCGAGTCTGTGCGGCCAGCAAAGTCGCGGGCCAAGCTGGGCTCGGGAGGCAAAGAATGACAAAGAGGGCTCTGCTCCGTCGAGGCCACAGGCGACAGGGCACGGGGGGGTCTGACATCAGCGCCCGCCAGCGCAGCACGCATGTGCTTGGCCCAGCCCAACCGCCATTTTTCCCCCCTCACGACGGCCGCCAAGGATCCCGCGATGCGCCAGCGCCAGCAGCCACGCTCGGCCGAGATGAGGACGTGAAGGCATCGACGCCACCGGCGCACGAATCCAGAAGAGCCGCAAAGCCTCCCAGGGCGTGCGTCGCCTCGTGGTCTCGTCAGCACCAAAACCGCCGCCCAGACTCGCGCGCTGGGCTTCTTCTCCTACGTAACCAACGGCTGCGTCCTGGGACTCTCCCAACATCAGCCTTTTTTCCCCGTCTGAACCACAGACGCGCCTCTATTCCGTCCTGTCCAAGTCACATGCATACACCCCCAGGCGGCCTGGCCCCCACCGCCCTGGGCGAGGTCCTGCGATCGTGGCCGGCTCTCCAGATCGAGGTGGCCACGCCCCTGTCGGAGCGCTCTAGCGCTGATCCGGCGCCGCTGCTGATGGCGACAGCTACCTACGACAGCTATCCCGCCACAGTCGGAGCCCTCCGCCCGAGGAAATGGGCGGTCCGTTCCCCTCGCACGCGACAGGCGCAGAGTCCGCCGCGGGAATCCAGGAGGATGGTGCCGAGGCCGATGGGTGTGGTGCGTGTGCTGCCAGACGCCCTTAAAATGGGCAGTTCCTGGCATGCTTCTGACGGATCGTGAATCTTGCTCCACACCCACTCAAGGTAGTCGAGTCTTCAACCACCCTCTTCTAACCAGACCCTCGCTCCTCGCCATTGTCCACTCACAAGCTTTAAAGGCCCAGCCCCAAGCTTTGAGACCAGCAAGAGAAGCAAGCCTCTCTCAACATCCCATCTTGACACGCACTTTACCACATCCTCCCGAGACCAGCAACGAGACAAATCTTCGCCATGCAGCTCAAGCACGCTCTGCCCCTGGCTCTTGCCAGCAGCGTCTTGGCGCAGAACCAGAACGTCAGCATCGTGCCCCTGGCCACTGCTCTTGCTTCCCAGTCTGATCTTACCAACCTGCTCGGTGAGTGGTTTTTTTCTTTCGACGTGGACGTGGACTGGATGCTAGCAGTGCAAATGAATTATATATGCTGACCCGTGGTTTGCAACGATCAGCCATCCTTGGAACCCAGCCCACGTTCCTGGCTCAGCTCTCGCTGGCGCAGAACGTCACCTTCCTGGCGCCCAACAATGCGGCCATGGACGCGTTCCTGAACGGACCCAACGCAACGCCGGCCAACCAGACCAACGCCGTCGGAGTCGCCGCCCTGCTGAGCTACCACGTGCTCAACGGCACCTTCTACGACGCCGACATCAAGGACAAGACCATGGTCGTCAACACGGCCCTGAACCTGGCCCCCTACTCCAACATCACGGGCGGGCAGCGCGTGTTCCTGAACCGTACCGATGGCAACGCCACCGTCATGTCGGGCCTGATGAACACGGCCAGCCTTGTCAGCACGGTAAGCATCAAGCAGCCTTGCATCACGCCTGTGGTCCTCTTCTCCTCTAGCTCTAGCCAGGTCTAACGGTGTTGTTGTCGGGGAAAACAGAACGTGAACTTCACCGGCGGCACCATCCACGTCATCAACCGCGTCCTGACCGTGCCTGTCAACGACACGCGGACCATGATGGACATGAACTTGACGGCGGCCGTGGGCGCCATGCGCCGGGCCTCGGTCGCCAACCGCATCGACACGCGCCGGGACGTGACCATGTTTGTGCCCAACAACGAGGCCTTCAACCGCATCGGCAGCCTCGAGAGCAACCTGACGACGGAGCAGCTGGCCAGCATCATCAACTACCACGTCGTCGACGGCAGGCTACCGCTCTACATGAGCTCGCTGCGCAACCAGTCGGTCAACACGCTCAACGGCGCCCAGCTGAGCTTCACAAACAACAGCGGCGTCATGTTCGTCAACGGCGCCCGCATCGTGACCCCGAACGTGCTGACCAACAACGGCGTCATGTACGTCATCGACAACGTCCTCAACCCCGAGAGCAGCTCGGCCCGCCCCGCCGCCGACGCCACCACGGGCTCGCCCGCCTTCCCCGACGCCACCACCGGCCCTGACGGCGTGCCCTTCACCTCGGGCGTCGCTGGCCCGGAGCCCACCGAGGGGTCCGCCCCCGCCCCCGGCAACGGCGGCAGCGGCAGCGGCAGCGGCAACGGCAACGGCGACGGTGGTTCCGGCAACGGAAACAGCGGCAGCGGCAACGGCGGCGGCAACTCCCCGGGAGCCCACAACGCCGCGCCCTCCATCAAGACGGGTGCTGCTGGCGCCGGCGCCCTGTTTGGAGTCGCCGCCATCCTCGCCATCTGGTAAAAACCTGCCAGGTCTGGCAACGTGGTCTGGAGCAGCAGGAGGGCGCGCTTACGCTGCCCAAAATTGATAAGAATGGACTACGGGGGGGTATTTGGTCGTGGTCTGTGAGGAGGAGTTTGGAGAATCAGCGCGTATAAAGAGATTGCGGTTGCTTGGGATCTAATTGCTTCTTAACCCCTGTACTAATTAATACATCGTCTGTCCGTTGTATCTTGCTTTTATAGCCGCGAAACTAATACTTGTGCGAATCTGTTTCCTAGAACGAATTCTCCGCCTTGTCAGCTTGACTGATGTGTGGGCAGTAACACTGGATGTTCTTTCTACAATGCTGCCTGTCTATCCCCCACTCTCAGTAACAAGGATGCTTGCCAAACGCGCTCAATTTTGCGGAAATCTCTGCTCTTGATTCTCCCTCGAGATGACCTACAGCACAGGACTCTCTATTAAGCCGGGGCTTCCGCCTCGATACTCGAGCGTTAGGGAAGACAATCGCCCAACTGTGCTTCCTGCATCAAACCACCACCAAGACCGACCCCGACTGCAGACTGCCGCTAGCTTGACAGCAACGACACGCCCCGACCAAATTCCAAAAGGCACGTCCGCGTCGTGCGGGGTGTTGACAGCGTACATACCTCCCCGAGGTGGCTGGCGCCAGCTCTGGCTACACACCAGAGTCCGCCCGCTCTCAGACAGAGGAGGCACATGGAGGCAAGCCACGTCGTATGGGCCTCGTCTTCGTCCGCAACGCTTTTCCGACTTGGAGTTGCGGCCACCCCTCCGGCAACGTGCAAACCCACCCGCCACCATACTCTTCGACGTCAAATTGCCAAGGCCGTGTCGAGTACGCCCCAATTTCGCCAGCGTCTGCCTGCATGCCTGCCTGCCGCACTCAAAAAGCCAGCCAACAGACCGCTCCAGCAAAGTCGGCACAGGCACGCGCCGCGCTGCGACGGCCATAGGCATCCACCCGGCGGCGAGCTCCCCGCTCTATCCCCCGAAACCGCCCCACGAGAACCATTTCGCCCCCACTGATATGCGTGCTATCGGCTTTGGCGGAAGCTAGCCAGCTCGACAGTCATCCCATCCCACCTTGGCTCTGGACCAAGGGATTCGCGCATATCAAATATGGGAACAACGAACGACTTGCAGGTACATAGTAAACACTCGCAGTGTGCATGGTTGGGGTTCATGTGTTAAATTGACAGCTATTCAGCCAGATGGGCCACGAACCAGCCCAATATGATCCCGGTTACAAAAAGCAAGCTCTTCAGCTCGCAAACCCAATTTCTTTCCCAACTGCAAACACAACTTCAACTAACCCGGGACGTCGGGACACGCTGTCTTCCCAGGCTCGGAAACTCAAAAGAGAACCTAAGCAGAGAAGACGACAGCGCGGCGGACGGCCTGGCCCTCAGCTCCCTGGACCTGGGCCGGCGAGCCACCAGCCCTGGCGTTCTGGATGGTCTGGTAGGCGCCGGCGAGGGTGGCGGCGGCGTCAGCCCACTGGCCGGCCTTGGCGGCGGTCAGGCGGCTCTTCCTGGGGTCGCGGGTCTCAAGAGCCAGAGCCTCAAGGCCGCGCTTCTGCTGTTTAGAGGCCTGGTGGATGTTGTAGACCGATTCAGCGGCTTGGGCGCCGCTGGCAACAATATCGGCGGCGTTGCCGGCCCTCTCGGAGCGCGAGCCACCCCTACCACCCCTGGCACGGCGGGGCTCACGGGTCTCAAGAGACAGGGCTTCGATCGAACGCTTGGCCTGCTGCTGCTGTTGTTGTTGCTTGGCCGCCTGGTTAGCAAGACGAATGTTGTTCGCAGTTTCCGCAAGAGAGGCAGCGCCGGCAGCAGCTCCAGCCCAGTTGGCAGCACGCTGGGAAGTAGACTCCCGAGACCGAGAAGTGGGCTTGATGTTGGTCTTGACTTTGGGCTTCACATTAACACCGCCCGACTTCTTCGGCTCACGTACCTCAAGAGTCTGGACATCCCGCTTCTGCTGCTGCTGCTGCTGCTGTTGTTGTTGTTGTTGTTGTTCGGCCGCCTGGTTAGCAAGACGAATGTTGTTGGCAGATTGAACCGCTTTGGCCGCACCAGCGGCGGCTCCGGCCCAGTTGTTTGCCTTGGTAGAGGTAGACTCCCGACTGCGCCGGGAACCGCCGCCACGAGACGCACGACGAGGGTCACGAACCTCGAGATCACGCTTGCCCTGCTTGGAGGCCTGGTGGATGTTGTAGACCGATTCAGCGGCTTGGGCGCCGCTGGCAACAATATCGGCGGCATTGCCGGCCCTCTCGGAACGCGAGCCACCCCTACCACCCCTGGAACGGCGGGGCTCACGGNCCCCTACCACCCCTGGAACGGCGGGGCTCACGGGCCTCAAGGTCACGCTTGCCCTGCTTGGAGGCCTGGTGGATGTTGTAGACCGATTCAGCGGCTTGGGCGCCGCTGGCAACAATATCGGCGGCGTTAGCGGCCTTCTCGGAGCGCGAGCCACCCCTACCACCCCTGGAACGGCGGGGCTCACGGGCCTCAAGGTCACGCTTGCCCTGCTGCTTGGAGGCCTGGTGGATGTTGTAGACCGATTCAGCGGCTTGGGCGCCGCTGGCAACAATATCGGCGGCGTTAGCGGCCTTCTCGGAGCGCGAGCCACCCCTACCACCCCTGGAACGGCGGGGCTCACGGGCCTCAAGGTCACGCTTGCCCTGCTGCTTGGAGGCCTGGTGGATGTTGTAAATCGATTCAGCGGCTTGGGCGCCGCTAGCAACAATATCGGCGGCGTTACCGGCCCTCTCGGAGCGCGAGCCGCCCCTACCACCCCTGGAACGGCGGGGCTCACGGGCCTCAA
>PYSQ01000604.1:0-15691 GCA_003049435.1 Nakataea oryzae | reverse complement strand
GCGTGGGAGGGCGGGCGGGCTCCCGTCTCGATCGTGGGCCAGCGACCCCAACGGTCGCGGAACAAGGCCCGTGGGCCAGAGGCTGGGCAAAGACGCACCAAAATAAAAGGAGACAGGCCCACGAAAGGGAAAGTGCCAGGTGGCCCCACTCCAACCTGCCAATCCGGGACTTTGCTGCTGGGCGTGTGGGCGCTGCTGCGGCGCCCGTGCCATGTGGGCGACAGCGCAGCGAGTGCAGGGCAGGGCAGGGCAGGGCAGGGCAGTGCAGGGCCGCCTGGCACTCCCACGCCCGCGTTCCCGGGCAACAAACGGACACTGCAAGGGGAGCGCGCGGGAGACAAATAGCGCAATCGCAATCGGGGTGCCATGCAGCTGTGCTTGGCCCCCCGGCGCATGGCGACAGGCCAAGCAAGCGTGGCAAGGCCCCTGCTCTCTCCGGCAGGGGCGACCGCCAGCCCTGTCGCTAGCCTGCCCGATCCATCACATCTCACAAGGCGCGAGAGCCCAGAGCGCCCGCTGGCCCAGGTCCATTTGCTGGCCTTGCCTCGCGGCGCGCCATGGGCAGCGACGGCCAAGGCCTTAGTCGACTGAAACGCACGCATCCTGAGCCGCCCCTTCCTCTCGGCTGGCCACCAACCTACCCACCCACCCAGTGGGGCGGCGCGTGCGGTGCTGCCGTGTGCACGCCACCTCGACCTGCCTGCTGCCAGTTGCGGCTCCTCGTGGCCTCGCGTGACTGCTGCCTCGGGCACCCAGCCAAATAGCAAAGAGAAAGGGAAAAAAAAAGAAAAGAAAATGGAAGGAGGAAAGCAAAGCGTGCCTCTCCTGGCCGGTCACCCGCCCGCGGATATGTTCCTACTCGGGAAGGCGACAAGCCCCCCGGGGAGATGAGTGTGCACCCGCGGCAGGAAAGAAAGAAGAAGAAAAAAAAGCTCGGAACCAAAGCGGCGCCCGCTGTGGCTTGACCCCGTGAACCATTTGGAATCCAAGGCGATGTGCGGTTGCGAGGCAGCCCCCCTCCGCAGAGCAGACATTAAGTGGCGTAATACTGCTGGCAAGACTCGCCGTGAACACCTGTCTGGGCAGACAGCCGCGCAGGCATTCAATGAGCATGTGAGCCGCGGTGGCTGCCCATCACACCAGCCTCGAGGAGCCCACGGTCGTGTTCAAGAAGGCGAGCATGTCCTGTCCCCCCCCCGGTGTGCTCCCGTTGGCTGCTCGTCCATGCCCATCCATCTTCCTCACCCAAACCCTCCGTCCGTCTCCGTCGTACGACAGCCGCAGAAGCACGTCATCCATCTCGCAGCCAAACACCTGCTCTCGCCCTGTGTCCAGCAGGCAGCCTGGCCGCATGGTCCAGATCGGCGGTTGAGGTCTCTTCGCCCTCCGTTGAATCGGGCTTCATCTTAAACGGCCGATGCAACAGCCAGCCTCTCAGAAAAGCCCGCTTAACCGTCTAGGGCTGAGCGTTCTCGCTTCCTGCTCCAACCAAGAGCCGTCCCGCCGCCCTGGGCCGCCAGGACAGAAAGGAACATGTGCGATTGGATCGATGTAGGTCACAGCCCCTGTCAGGCCTCTGCTGTCCCCGCGGCCGCCAAACCCCCTGCTGAACACTAGGGAATGCTTGGCCCCGCTGCAAGCGTGAGTATAAGTGTGGCCACCACCGAATCGTTGCAGAGAAGTGGTGCAAGAAGTATATTGCTTCGCGGCGGCGATGCACGCCCAACATCTCGGGCAACTTGTACATGTGGGACACTCTGTGCGGTGAGTCCTTGCCGCGGTTCTGTTCCTCCCGCCTTGCACTTGCTCGGCTGCCTCGTTGACCTGCTTGCTAACACGGGTGCGCTATCTTTGGAGCGCTTCCCTAGGTGAATGCGCGAAGAAGCACATGCCCCCTGTCGCCTGGGAGAACATGATTGATCGCAAGACCGAGAGCAAGTAAACCACGGGATTTGGCAGGGTTGAAGACGCCTCTGAAGGCAGACAAAGATGATATAGATGGCGTTTCAGGGGCTCCTTTGACAATTGCGAGGGATGCTATTGGGGATTCAGGGGGCGTTCAAAGGCGTACACAAGGTAATGGAAGGGACATAGATCCGAGGGGATTTTCTAGCTCAGCACTGGCTGCCGGCCAATCCATACTGTCTTGCTGAAATTGTATTTTGAGAGAAGGAGTTTGGGATCTAGGCCTGACAAAGAAGCCGGCCGCGTTCGTGCCTGTGAACAACGATGCTCGAGGAAAATAAAAACTGTTCGTCCAACTGAATCATGTTCTGTAGCTCGGTCCTTGCAGTAGCAGCGATGCGCTCCCGGACAGCCCGTTCTCCCTCCCCCTTTCTCAGCCGTATTTGAAGCACTCTCGCCGCGGAGTGCTCCAAGCCAAGAGAGCATGCGCAAGGAACATGGAGCTCCATAAGCCCTCATATCCACATATCCACATCTTCCTGCTCGGTGTCTCGAATAGGCACCAACTCTCTTTAGTCTTGCTCCTCGGTTGCTCCGGCCGAGGTGACCAAGATCGGCGTCCATCGCTCGGAGCCGACCGTCATCAAGGAAGGGTGAGGGGGGGGGGGGACTCGGCCGGGTGACGGGTCTCATTGCCGGCCTGAGTCTACCATTTTCACGGTCCACTCAACATTGAGCCAAGATTGGCATGCAGTCGCCGTCAAGAAGATGTGTGGGCACGTGGGGCAGCTTGCTGCCGTGGGCTTGGCTCCTTCCTATTCGTCAGCCTCTGTGCTTTGGGTATCTGATTCCCCCTTGTTCAGGGTATTGATCCATCCCTCTCTCACCACGACCACAAACATGCTCTCTCGGAACGATGCTGTTTTAGTGCGCCTTGTTCTTGGGTCGGTGTCGCACAGAACCCGGCCTCGCTTCTGCTGCGCCTCCCTGACGAGAGCCGACTGTTGGGCCGGGCAAATGTGCAGGAAGCAGGGAGCCCCACGACACCAAGGGCAGCGCGGAGTAGCGTGGAGCAGGTTGGGCATTCAGTCTGACATGGCTGTCAGCACCCCAATGCGGCACAGTCGCTTTCTGCCCACACCACTCACAGTCAACGGCCCGATCTGATACCCTCGCAGAGCCGCATCAATGATGGGTTCGCGCTGCTGCCTGTGCTCCAGCGTTTCTTGGACGCCAGCTTTCCGGCTTCCTGTCCCCCCGTTTTTGTGTTACCCCTCCCCCACGCCTGGCTCCCGATGCACACGCTGTGATGCCGGCAGCACGTTTGGATTCGATCCGTCTGGCTACTTACTACACGATCAAAACAGCGGTCAGTGCTGCGCATTGCCCCATTCTCGGGCACGCTTTTCACTACGTCATATATATATGGGCGAAATGCCGGCGGTCAAGAGCAGTGCGTGGCTTCGCTGCTCAGAATATCCTCTCTGCCGCGCGCGACTCCCCAGTTATGGTGTCCTGAGGAACATGTGGCCTTCCGTGATGTGATGTGAGCACACCGCCAGTCCCTCTATGAGCAGGCACAGGAGGCAGTGCCATCCCACACACCTGATTGTCGTCCTTCTACCTCGGAGGCGTGGCCGGGCAGGGTGGCAGGACGCGTATTTCGTTGGGCGTGGAAGGAGGCGTGTAAACTAGAATCTAGACGTTCTCCACCATCAACGCACCCTTCCCGACACCATCTCAAACATGCAGGAGTGACAGCCTTGATATTCTGCTCCCCTCGAGCGTGACTCAGACAGAGTGTACGGCCTACATGCCACATTGCCGTAATGCTGTTTCCCAAGACCTAAAAGAGCATTGATCTTCTCCGACGCAAACAAGGCCAAGAAGGGCCGGGATAGAGACGGCAGAGCTAGGACGTGGGACAGAGAAAAAGAACACAGCACCAAACTCATGCAGAAGCTCGGCAGGCACAGGCTCGGGGAGGCAACGGCGGCATATCGGCGGAACGCACGGAGGGTTGCAGCGGTAGCAAGCCTGGCTTGCATGGAATTATTCCATGGCTGCATACGCTGGCGGCTCCCCCTGGGGGTGGATGCGACGTAAGCAATAAAGCAGGCCGGCTTGGAGAAAACGTCTCGAGTCCAGTCCAATGAGCTCCCTTTGTGCCAGGAGAAAAAAAAGGGATCTTCCAAACTAGCCACTTCTTGCCAGACGAGGCATCTACACGCGCTATAAATAGAAGGCATCGGGCATGAACAATCCTTGTCGTGACCGGCAGGCATGTGCCAGCAAGATCATGTCCCTGGGCGTCCTGGGCAAGCTCTACGTGCAGGTGTCAAAGGCAGCAGGAGTGCATGGCATCTGCGGACAGCCTGTTTCTCCCATCACGTCCACTGGATGCGAATGCATGCTCCCCGTGGGGCGCTAGACCTGCCCGGCATGACACACACGGGGCCCGTAGCCCCCTTTGGGTCCGCAAGTCGTTCCAGAACGCCCCAGAGGCGCTCCCCTTGCCGTTGCCACACCCCAGACGCGAGCCTAGCGGAACCAGGCCCGGACGGCCCTACCATGACGCCCGGAGCTTGCCCAGGACGTGCCCGCCGTCTCGACCTTGCACCCTCCCCACATGCCGCCGCCAAGTGCCAGTCGGTTTGATAAGGGGGTGTCCGCCCGCGCAGCATGGCGGAGGAGGCGTCACGGCTTCATCTCTCCTCGACCACCCGTCCCTTCTCGGCAACGCCCGGTGTCCTTGCCCGGCCTGGGGGGGGGGCTTGGCAGTGGTCTGTGAAGGATGCCTCTACCGCGCACTCCTCTCGCGTTCCCACTGGCTCAGGAACGACGACGCGTCCAGGCTCCCCACATGGGACCCTTCTGGAACCCTGGTGGTGTTGGAAAGGGCACATGTCCCTCCCTACTTTTTCTTTACATGCGATTGCACGTCCCCCATCTAGAGAGAAGCCACCCGGGATCCCAGCAGAGGTCCTTCCTCTTTCGGGTGGCTGCCGCTCGCTGACCAACCGTGAATCGGCCAGTTGTAAGTGGGTCTCGATACAACTGCCGAAGGCGTCGGGAAAAAAAAAGATACTCGACCGGGCAACCTGAGTTTTCACAAGATCTTGGTTTCTCCATTTCCCTAAATATTGCCCGCGGCAAGCACCGGGCACATCGGGCAGCTCCGCCAGACTGATTTTCATTGCTCTTTCTTGTACAAAGCGCCCCGGGCTACACCTGAGAGATGTGTCATGGAGCGTGGCGTGTGAAAGGTCTCGTTCAATGGGTGTAGCAGGCTCTGCTCCGCCACTGGGAACCACAACGCCGTGCGGCTGTCTCTGGCTTTGCAGGAACAGCATACCGCCCCGTCACTATCACGGCGAAGATGTATAAATCAACACAATTCCCACAGCCGCTTCATGCTTCCAAGCTTAGAAACCAGATTCCATTCTGAGCAAGCAAGCATCAAGCTCCAACCCCGCCGCAGCCTTCCTCGTATTCAAAAACAACACTCAAAGACATCACACGCTCTCTAAATCCACAGCAGCAGCCAGAGGGGAAAACAGCGAGGATCCTAGGGCGACTCAAGATGTAAGAGCTTAAGAGCTTTAATAGCACCTGACTAGCCCAAGAACAAGAGGATAAAAGACGATATCAGCGTTGAGCAAGCCCACTCACTTTGATTCTTTCTACAGGGCTCGGCCCCAGCAATATCGACCCGGCTCATGGCAGTGCTGCGTTTGCCACATCGTCAATATCCCCGAGGCCGAAGAGTGTGTCGTCTGCTATGCTGATGGGCAGAGGCACGGCAAATGCAGTGGCTGCACAGTCATCGCCTGAATCCAAGTCCTTGGACCACTCACAAGGTTCTGAGTAAAGAGTGTCTGCGGAAACCTTGTTGCCGGCTGTTCGACCCCAGCCGCCATGGTACTGTGTCGGCTTTTCTTTTCTCTTGCTGGAAGGACTAGGTCTTTCGCTTAGTTCTTATCCTCTTCTACCGTGTTTTTTTTATTCCTTTGAGAACGTCTCCATGTTTTAGACACTTGACGGGGGCGACGGGCATGGAAACGGCAACAGTTCCCGGCGTCCCTTTGATTCTGTTTCTTTCTGTCCATCTTGGGGGGCTTTTCTTTGTCTGCTTGTTTCCCCCCGCAAGTACGCTCGCTGTCTATCCTTTTGGTGGTTTTGGTTGGGCGGGAATATCAGTGTGTAATCTTTGGCCAGCGCCATTACATTTTCTCGCCTGCTTGTTATCGTTTATACTGGCTAAACGCAATCTTTGATTATTATCTACCTCACACTGGGACTTGGGTGTTTTACCCGATGACAACGATAACGACAACTCGAGGCTGTCTCGTGACTTTTCCCTGGTAATCATCCCCGCTGGAGGTTGGCAATAATTATTCCTTCAAACGCTCCGTGCCTACCGTTGTCTAAACGACCAAAAAATCCAGTTCAGGGGCCGGTTTTCTGGCCGCTGATGACCAACCACATACTGCACTGCCCATCAGCTAGTTGCTTTAAGCTTTTTACTAAAGTTCCAGGTCTGCCCCCCTCCTTCGTGTTTGGGCCGACACAGGAACTAGACTGACAGCTGGGGGCTTAGCGCGCGCGGGGGCTGGTGATCATGGCGCTCTTCGGGCTCCACTATGCCACTATGCCACCATCGCCTCAAGCCCAACAACCCCTGAATGATCAATCATCAGGAAACGCAGTGAGCCAAACACAGAATCAGACGGGATCGCATCATGGCGCACACTCGACCTTCGGCCTGCTGCAGTCCAAGATGGCTGGCATGTCCAGGCCGCACTGCGGTTGACGTGTTTTTTTCCCCCTATCCACCCACCTATGTCTGCCTGGCCGACACCCGCGCAGCCCTCGAAGCCTTCGCCGACCAAGACACGTTCCGATGGCGGTTTCATATCAAGGCTCGTAACCCGGCCAATAGAATCCCGCGCTTCTCGCGCGTCGCCATCGCCACTGCGGGGCTTGCCATGGAAACCTTGAGGCCACTCCTATCAGCCTCCCTGTTCACCATCCGAGCTGGCGCGCCCTTGCCGGCTTAGGCGGCCGGCCCAGGCCTTGGCGCCGCGACGCGCCTCCTGCCACGGCACGCGTGGCGCAGGGCCCTTTTTGTAATTCTCTCCCGCGGAAGCCAGCAGGCGACCCGGGCCTTTGCCCTTTCGGGCGGTGCCGCCGACGCCTCCATGGCCGCTAAAACCGGCGCGCGGCTCCTCGCTCCAGATCAGAGCACGCCGGCCCGGGCGACGGGAGGGGAGGGTTCCGCCACGCTTAGAGCCACCCACCGGACCACACAGCCCGCCAGCGCGCGCCACGACCTGTCACACACGCAAGCCTCGAGCATCATGAGGCTGGCGCCGAGCTGACCCCCCCTGACCCTCTCTCTCTCTCTCTCTCTCTCTCTCTCTCTCTCTCTCTCTCTCTCTCTCTCTCTCTACGCAATGGCTAGCCCGCTGCTGTCCAGGATCGGGAACTCCCTAGCGCCCGCACGTGATCCAAGCGTCTGGGGAGCTGGAGTAGACCCAAAAGCCCAGTCTCGCCTCGTCGGCCTAGGCGCTCTCCGTCTCCCCCCGCCGTCTCTTCCTTTGAGGTGACAATCAACTTTCTCAACCGCGTCACCATGAAGTTCGCGACCGTCGCCTGGGCTGCCCTGTCCCTGCCGCTCGTGCTGCTTGTCCACTCCAGCCCGGCGGTGCAGGGCAGTCAGGTCTCAGATCTCTTGGTTGGCGAGCTGCCGTCTTGTGCTGTAAGTCGTGGGAAGCATTGCTTGAGTGAGAGGAAGACGAGCAACGCCTGTGCGTGCATTGGCTGACAGGCAAGCCCGCCAGGTGTCCTGCTACCTGTCTGCCAGTAACACCTCCGGCTGTCATTCCAGCAGAGGCGGCTGTGTCTGCCAGAATGCGACGTTGAGGATCTTGACAATCGACTGCGCAAGCAAATCCTGCCCGGTGATCAACCAGTTCGGTGCGTATCTATCCATCCACCTGGCTCCTGCTAGGGAACTGCCATGGCTTGATGCTCGGACCAAACGCTAACACAGCACGATGTTAGAAACACGCAATGCGATCGATGTTCTCTGTGGAGTTGCCGCGAGGAACTTCGACACGTTGACTAGACTCGTTTGTTGGGGCGGCATGCTCATCCCAGGCGGCCTTGTCGCCCTCCGTCTGCTCTCCAAGATCTTTCTGGCCGATGTGCACTCGCCGGCCTTGGCGGCCTTGACCGCTGACGACGGCTTGGCCGCGGGGGCATATCTGCTCTCCCTGCCATGCTACTACATTACCGCCTTCAAGCTCCTCGAAAACGGCCTCGGGAGAGACGCGTGGACCTTGACTTCTAGGCAAATCAATGACTTCTCCTACTGGACGTATATTTTCGAGCCTCTTTATCTTTGCACCATCTGGTTCATCAAGACATCGTTCCTCTTTCTTTTCATCCGCCTGTTTGCCAGCGGCCAGACTGAGCGGCGCTGCCTGCGAGGCTTCCTGAACCTGCGATACGCCCTCTGGGGCACTGTCATTGCCAACACTCTCTGCATCAGCTCGTTCGTCATCACCTCGATATTCCAGTGCACGCCGGTTTCATACAGCTGGACAAAATGGAAAGGCGACCAAGAAGGCACCTGCATCAACCTCAATGCCATGGTCTGCACTCACGGAGTCATGGGTATCCTCTTCGACCTCTGGATCCTTTATCTGCCCATATCCCAGCTGTCGAGCATGAACCTCCCGAGCCGGAAGAAGGTGCAGGTAGGCTTGATGTTGAGCGTCGGTGCCATGTGAGTACATCCTCTTCCGGCCCAGCCGAGACGCTGCACACTCCCGGATTGCTGACACGACGACGGGCCGCGCGCTGCAGTGCAACGCTGGTGAGCCTTGTCCGGATCCAGGGATTGGTGACGTACGCCAACTCCTCGAATGCGACGCGGGATAACTACGGCGCCACCGCCTGGTCGCTCGTGGAGATCAGCATCGCCATCATGTGCTCCTGCCTGCCGGCTTTGCGGCTTTTGCTACTGCGGATCCTGCCCCCGAACAGGTCCCAGTCATCGAGATCACAGACGCAGCGGTCGTCGCGGCCGGTATCCACGCAGACCCTGTCCTGGCCGACCTTGACGCTGCTGATGCGCACCTCGCACCTTGACGAAGCCCGGACCAAGCTCCAGAGGCCGACGTCGACCTTTGTCAAGCGGAGCAGCACCAAGGAGAGCTTCGACGCGGAAGCAAAGGACCACGTCTTCGGCGCGGCTCGCCGGCCGAGCGTCGCCGAGTGCCTGGCAGAGAAGCTCGCCAGCACCGGCGAGGGGCCGACTTCAGTCGAGGCCATTGAGGCCCTGAGCATAGCGCTGAGGACAGTCCCCGGCGACGGCAGGTTGGGTGGCCGCCGGGGGAGCGACATGGAGGGCGACAAGGCGCGCGGCGGCGGCGGCGACGGCGGCCGCGATGCCGCCGCGGGCCGGAGCGAGCCCAGCGCGACGCTCTCGCGCCGCCTCACGCCAGACTTCTTCAACGTGCACGCCAACGGCAAGGGCACGGTCGGGCCGGCGTGCATGGCGGCCGCCACCCAAAAATGGGCCCTCGACCCGCCCTCAGAGGAGCCCGAGCCGCAGGAGCAGCAGGACGGCACGAGGCAGGGCGGCCAGGAGGAGCTCGAGCTGGGGCCGGAGGCCTTGTCGCCCTCCAAGCCGGCGTTGCTGGGCTTGATGATGCCGGCAGCAGAGGAGCAGGCGCTCCCGCCGCCGCCAACCGGCAGCCCGGGCGAGGGCGGCGTCTACGGGTCGCGACGCATCGTGCCCCCAAGCAGGCTGATGACCCCGCCGGCCTACGTCTCCCCGTCGCCCCCGCCCGCAGGCTCGGACTGGAGCGCCTTTGATCACAGGCCGGAGCCCGAGACTCCTGGCGCCGATCAGGAGCATCGTGTGCACTCGTCCCTTGGTGACTAAGGCGGTGCTGTTGTTTTCTTGTTCATCCTCTTTTCCGCTGTTTCTATTCGCGTTCTTTCCACTTTCCTGCCACCACATTTCGTGATCGCCTTCTTCTCGTATGTGCACAGCCTCTTGTCTTTGCCTGCTGGCCACTTGTACACTATAACGCCTGTTTGGAGTCGCAGGCGCCAGGGTTGCACTTGTTGGGTCTATAATGGGATTTTTTCGCAGTCATGTTACTTTTCCCTTCTTTTTATGAGGCTTCTGGGAATTTCTTTTTTTTCCCCTTTTTGGGTTGGATAAGTCTGCGGAGTTTGGACGTTCCGGCATCCTAAAAGCCAAGACAAGACTATGGAAGATTTGGCAGATATCAAGAAAGTTGAAAATGTCAGATGCCATGTGGCCGGTGGCTAAGAACCTCCCGTATCGTCACGTCAACTCAAACGTGGGGAATGAAGGGCGATATGCTCTAATAGAAAGCCACACACACCACCTGCGTTGTGGCAGATGCGAATCACCGAGGACGCCCAAAAGGCGACTTGAGAAATTGCCAGGGCTAACATGAGCGCATCTCGGCACGGGCCACCGTAGGCAGGCCCAAGGCGCCTTGCAGGGCTGAACAATGTGCAAAAAGGCGGAGAGCACAAATTAGCTGAGTGAATAAATCAGGGGAACTGCGCCTCAAGCGAAATGAAGGCTGCCTGGAGGGCAATGTGCGGGGCAGTCGGCAAAGGCAGCCACGACATGATGGGGATTTCCAGCAAGGCACCAATGACAAAAACAGGCCAAAACTGGCAAAAAAAAAAAAAAAAAACTGATATTTCTTGTTTTTCCTCTTCTTTTTTTTTCCACCTCCCAGCAGTCATCGTCACAGCAATCCAATTCCGTGTGTTGGATGGATGGACAGGCATGCAGGTCGCCTGGGCGTCAAAAAGGGACGACGAGTGCCTACCCTACCTGCAAAAGAGACTGTAGTAGGTTTGCACAACCCGGGCATCCTTTCACCGAAAGACCGCCGCCACTAGATGGCCCCTGATTGACCGAACACCACCCACCGCTGCATGCAGACTCCCTCCCGCTACAACCCCCCTCACCACGCCAGCGCCTTGTTGTCGGACGTCAGCATTGGCCTGGGGGGGGGGGAAGGCAGAGCCCCATTCCCGGCCGTTCGGGAGGCCCTGGACGTGGGCGAGTGAGGGAGTGAGCAAACGCGCGCGTGTGTGTGCGTGTACATGTGTGTGCTACCACTGTATTTGCAAGGGTGTGTGGTTGGATGGGTGGGTGGAGCGGAGTGGATATCTTGCCGCGAGGCTCTTTCGGTGTGTGGTGTGTGCCCGAAAGCAGCGGTGCGCTGGCGATCTTGGTGGTGGTAGTGGTAGTGGTGGTGGTGTGGGCGAGAAACATGCGCTTGCTTTTTTTTTTTTTTTTTTTTTTTTTTTTTTTTTTTTTTTTTTTTTTTTTTTTTTTTTTTTTTTTTTTTTTTTTTTTTTTTTTTTTTTTTTTTTTTTTTTTTTTTTTTTTTTTTTTTTTTTTTTTTTTTTTTTTTTTTTTTTTTTTTTTTTTTTTTTTTTTTTTTTTTTTTTTTTTTTTTTTTTTTTTTTTTTTTTTTTTTTTTTTTTTTTTTTTTTTTTTTTTTTTTTTTTTTTTTTTTTTTTTTTTTTTTTTTTTTTTTTTTTTTTTTTTTTTTTTTTTTTTTTTTTTTTTTTTTTTTTTTTTTTTTTTTTTTTTTTTTTTTTTTTTTTTTTTTTTTTTTTTTTTTTTTTTTTTTTTTTTTTTTTTTTTTTTTTTTTTTTTTTTTTTTTTTTTTTTTTTTTTTTTTTTTTTTTTTTTTTTTTTTTTTTTTTTTTTTTTTTTTTTTTTTTTTTTTTTTTTTTTTTTTTTTTTTTTTTTTTTTTTTTTTTTTTTTTTTTTTTTTTTTTTTTTTTTTTTTTTTTTTTTTTTTTTTTTTTTTTTTTTTTTTTTTTTTTTTTTTTTTTTGATTTCTCCTCCAAGGTGTGACCTGCATGTTTGCGCCGCGCGCAGCTTGCAACCCCTCCCTCCCGCCATGCACGCCGCCCACCCGCCGCCATCCTTCTCCATTCCATCTTGAGTTTGCTTAGCACCAGGGTAAACGCAGGTAAATGTGCGGCGGGCGCCCTCGGGACTCCTGTCAGATCCAATTCCGGTTCGCGGGGGAAGACAGCAAGGGGGGCCACAGGCAGGTGCGGGGAGGGTCAAGTCAGACAGAGGACGAAAGGGAGCGAGCGGATGAAGCATGTAGACGAAATGTCGACTGGGCACAGGAACCAAAAGGCCAGCTTCAGCCGCGTGCCGCGACAGATCGAGAAGGCTGGGCATGCAGCATGGTCGATCCACATATCACCTAATCCTGGCCAAGCCGCCAATGAGGCCAGAAACCAACATCTACAGTTAAACAGGATTGCGGAGTGCAACGTGCTCATGCCGGCAGGGCCCCAGCGTATCCGGGAACAAAACTACCTGTCTGCCTAGACAGGCAGGTCATTCGGTGGGCAAACATCGGGACAACCCATGTGGAGGATAGAAACAGCTGGCTCTGATTGATGCTAATGCGAGAATGGGAGAGTGATAAAACAGAATTTCCATCATGTATGCAAAGAAAAATACAGCAATCAAGCGAGGAGAACCCGAGGGATAAAGTACATTGCCGGTGCCAACACCAAGGTCGGCAAACCAAAGAGGAAACCACACATGCCTTTCCCCATGCAAAGGAGAAGATCCACCAGCCACCCGTTATGCGCTATGCTTTTAATTCGCCAATGGCCTCGGAAGTTGCGGCATGTGCAGCTGGGCTTTCCCCTTGGAAAAACAATTCTAAACATGTAAAACATAAGAGCCCCACATATAATGTGGGCGAATTGTGGTGTTTTCCGATCAGGGTAGGGAACTGGGAAACATGGAGAAAAAACAAGAGGAAAAGGAAAGAGCACGACTAAAGAGTCTGTCGGCAGGCAAGGGGGAAAAGGATATAGAAATGCAAACGAAGAAAAAAATATACGCCAGAGAAAAGTCGATGATGTGCTTCGTATCGTACAGCTCCCTTTTTGGAGTATGTGATATTGCTCGGCAGACACGTAGCTAGAAGTATTTTGTCTTGGGCTGGTACTCGTGCTTTGCGTTTATGTTTGTTGGTCCTTGGTTCTCTTGTAGTCTTTGGTGTTGCGAATAGGCTAGGATGGGGCGGGCTGCCGTTCCAAGACGGACGAGCCATCATTTTCTTGTCCTGCCATTCCGAGTGGGAGACTGTCAAGGCCGGAAAACGGAAGCATTCGTCCGGATCTGCCGACCAAAGCCCTGGCTAGTCTGGCGGCCACAAGCTGTCGTGGATCGGAGAGTGTGCTGCAGATTGGTGCAAGAATCCGAGGTCAGACGGGCTGACCTTGGAGACTTGAGCTCCATCCATCAAGCACATCGTGACGGGCCGAGACATTGGTAGGTGTGGCTTAAGTTCGACCACAGCCATCAAATGAAGCTTGTCCGGTTGCTTATCTTGTTGCCGGGACCTGGGCCGTGCTGACCGTGCACTCCCAGCACCGTTGGTGGCCACAGTCGAGGCAAGCAGGGGTTGTCGCCGTCAGCCAGTACTGTCGGTTGTTGTTACAATGCGAGCAGTACCAAACGGTAACGGAGACGTATCTGCGCGAAGGCTGAGGCATGGTGGGCGTTGGGGTAAGTGGTGTGTGGAAAGATAGATTTCAAGTACTAGCTTGTTGGGGGTTTGACTCTTTGCAAGACTGGCAAGTCGATGATGGTGGATTTGCGTGCTGGATGGCGATGAAGATAGAGGCATTGGGGAACAGCAGCCTAAGGAGCAAGGCCGGTGATTTTATGTTAACGACGAGGTGAACGACAAGAGGCGGTCCCGCTTGATGACTAGACAAAGAAGAAAAAGTGAGAAGGAACTTGGCAGGTGGTTCGCCTTCAGGCATCCATCCAAGCCCCCAACCCGCCCACTGGGCCGGGGCAAACAGGAGAAGCGTGGGAGCAACCCATCACCAACACAAGGAGACCACAGAGTGCCCAGGGAGTCCGGTAGCAACGCAGGCAGGAGTCACAAGTCCCCTCATGCCCACCAAGGCGCAGTGCCTGCTTGTGAGGCGGCAAGGCAGCTATAGCTCCTGACCGATGACAGCGTCTGCTTTTGCAGGACCAGGCGCCAGACGAAAGGGCCCAAGAACAGGCATGTCCACTCGCATCTCAACGATGTAACGGCCAAATAGCGGGCCCATCTTATCATGACGACAGGCAGCAAAAGGCAGTAGCAGATGTTTGCCTTGGGCCTCGGTATCCACGGGTGGATGGAGGGGGGAGCCAGAGCGGGACGCAGGCACGAACGGACGCGGAGGTGGATAGCATGCCTCCTAGTTCATGTGCGTCCCACAGCAGGAAGGGTGTGTATGTATGTGTTTGTGTGTGTGTGTGTGTGTGTGTGTGTGTGTGTGTGGGCAGGTGGGTGGTGGCAGCGAGCAGTAGGGGCGTGCGTCTTGCGCGGCGGATAGACGCCGGCAACGTAGTGCGCGCGCGCGCGGGCGAGCATCCCGCCGCTAGACGAGGCGCCACCAGGAGAGGAGCAACCACATCGCACACCACCCAAGCCTCTAAGCAAAGGGGCTAGGGCAGCGCATGTGTGACTCCTGCTCCAAAAGAAGCATGTTTGAAGATGCGCACCCAGAAGCAAGGGTGTTCTCGTAAAGAGAGCCACAGGAACCCTCGCAGGGGTTGGCCGCGGGGCTGGCAGCAGGGCTTGTATGAGCCCAGAAGTTCCGTCGTGGGTGGGTCACGTTTGGCACGGGGGCAGCTCCAGGCAGGAGTCGGAGGCGAGCGCCTAAGAAGTCGGGCTCGGTGAATCGGGGCCGGAGTGGCACTGAGAGGGAGTTCCTGTGATTGTTGAGGCCTGCAGAAAACACGTAGGCCCCCTTCCGCAAGCTTGACGTCGGCGGCCATGCATGTTTGCCAGGGTCGTGCAACATGAGGCATTGGTCCGTCGGCCAGGCAGGAATGACTCCGTGTCAGCAGCAAGCAGATGAAGGGGAGTTGTCAGACGGCCAGGCTCGCGACAACGGGGGGGCCAAAGCAGGGTCGAGAGCAGAAGGCTGCCGGCGCGGAAGGCCTCTCAGCAGGGCAGGGTTCAGACGGGGAGTGGCAATGACGGCAGTTGATGTGCGATCCCAGGGCCCGTTGCGCGTCGGCCTAAATTGCTGCTGGTCGAGCTGCGGCGCTTGCCCGGGCTTATCGCGACCAGCCTTGCTGCTTGCGGGTGATTCCCAGGATGGAAAGTAAACACAAACGTTTGTGGCAACCGACATTCAAAGAGGGGGGGCCGCGACAGTGGCGGACGTGCGGTGCGCGTGGGTGGGCGAAGAAGGAATTGAATTGGCCGCGGGGCTTCGATTGCCCAAGCAGCCACCGAGCAAGCCAGCGCCAGAGACCGAGCGCGGAGCCGCATGTGCGGCGGTGCAGTGCCCAAACAGCCAGAATTGAAGGCATTGCCCAGTGGTTCTTGCCCTCTCCCCGCCACCAAGTGGCTCAGGCTGCCACCCCAATGGCTCTGGCTCTGGGTGCGCCTGCCTGTACAAGCAATTAAGCCCTCTCGCGCGCGTGTATGTGTGTGTGTGTGGGGCCGGCTGCTGGCGGCGGACTCTGGCGACGGGCGTAGCTGGCTGCGTGTCGACAGACAACTCTGAATGGCTCGTTGACGGCTCGGTCAGCCAGCCACCGCGACCACGGGACCCCAAATGTCGAGTACCCCACCTTGGCGCATTGCGGCGGTTTCGTCCAGCCTTCAGTCACCTCCTTGACCGAGCAAACTGCAAACCGACTGCGTGGGCT
>PYSQ01000603.1:0-15740 GCA_003049435.1 Nakataea oryzae | reverse complement strand
GGAGGGGAGAGGGGGGGAGGGGAGTCCACCCACGCTGGCACGTAAATTACTTTGTGTGCTTGGGGGGGTGGGCGCCGACAGGACAGCCGGCAACGGGCAGCCCACCCGGCCGCCGTGGTTGGACAGGGCGGCCGTGATGGTGACGGGACGGCGACGCAGACTGGCTGAAGGCCAACGGGCCAAGGACAGAGCAAAAGCTCGTGGTTGGGTGGGGTTCGCGGCGTGCGCGCTAGCTTTTTTGCTCTCCTGGCGTCTAGCATCGCCCACTGATTGGCCGCGCCCCGGGCGGGGGAGGGACACGATCTGCATGGGCGCCCACGCCAACCAACCCAGTGGCACCATTTCGGGGCCTGATCTTTTTTTTCTTTCTCTCCCTTTCCCAGTTCCATGGAGCCTGCAGCAAGCTGCATCATGCCGGGTCCAACGCCTGCAGCCTGCAGCCAGCAGCCCCAGGCACCTCCCAGGCCTGCCATTAAAAGACATAGCCAATCGCGGCACCAATTCCCGCTATTTTGTTTCTCTGTCGCCAAGCCCCTCGCAAAAAACACAAAAAACAACAAGAAGAAAACAAGCGAAAAGGCAAATCAGGCAGGCCGGTTGCACACCACGCCTGCCTGCATCCACTGCTGAGTGGGGTAATCGCTAGAGGAGCCGGCCGGTAAAAGCGACCCTGCCATGCCATTGCATCCGTCATTCGATGCTTGCCCTGCCTGCCTGCCTGCCTGCCTGCCTGCCTGCCTGCCTGTCTGCCTGTCTGGCACATTGCCGATCGGCGAAATCCACTTCTAAAAAAATCTCAACCACACCAGGTATTGGGCCGGTTCTAGAACCAATCCAGCTCTTTTCTTCCCATTCTCTCGGTCGCCGATGCACAAACCCTCTCTTTCCCCGGCCCCCCCTGTCTTTTCTGACGTCGGGCCGGGCGCACGCTGAAGATATGGGACGCTTGCGTTTCTCTTTAGACCAGGTTGGTTGCGACTGGCTGCTTGCTTGCTTGCTTGCTGCTGCTGCCCTGGACTCCTCCAGATGGGAAAGAAGATGATGAGCGTGCATAGGCGCCACTAGCACGGAGAATTCTGCACTCGGTCTAGCGACCGGACTAGTGCATGCCATCAACCGTCTAGGCCGACCTAGGTCTAGGCAGGCGTGCTCTCGGCGGGTATGTCGTCCCTCATCACCATCACGCAGACGCACATAGCCAGCCGACCAGTGAGATCGGGCTGCCCGTACGGTAGTAGTGAGACCTGCATGCAGGTGTGCCTATTACCAAGATAGCCATATGCACCTTCCGCCATGTGACTCGCGTAACTGTGTGCAGCCACTGGGCCTCCTCGCTGCCGGCCTCGTTTTTATTTTTTATTGTTATTATTGTTTTTGTACTTCCCCCGACTGGCTGGACGGACGGGGGAACGGTAGCCAGACCTGCTCTATTCGCTGCTCTTTCGGTGGAGATGGCGATGCCGGCTTGCCCACCAGCTAATCCGGCCTATCGGTTACACAGCCCGTCCGCCCGAGGCCTGTATTGTACGTAAGTTGAAGGAATCTGAATGGGCGAGGCCAGAGACGAGTGAAGGACCCGAGTCGGTCTCGGGCATTGGACAAGGCCCGCCCCCCGCTTCCCGTTTACCCAGCCGCCCAGCCTGCATTTGTGTGCCCGCCTGCGCGTTCCCAAGGTCAGTATCTCCGGCCGACTCGCTTGCTCGGTCGCCTCGACTTGTCGATATGCAAGCTATCCATCCCACCGTGTCCACCGTGTCCACCGGCCTTGGGCTACCTTACCCACGGACGAGGGTGCCTGGTAGCCGCCTGCCTGCTTAACCCACCAAAGGCACCCAAGTGCATACATACATACTTACATGCCTGCCTGCCTGCCTTGTCTTGGTTGGCCTGCCTGCCGCTCGCTTGGGCGCCTAAGTAGCCAGGTAGATACCAAGATAGCAGCCAGTCCCCACCTGTCCAGAATCCTCCCGGTCAATACGTGAACGAGTCAGGAGACGCCGGCACATGGATGATTTTATCCGTCCTCTCGCCCCGGGCCCCCGGCCTTTGCTCCGCCGCCCTTGGCGACGTGTGGGACTGTTCCATCTTTGACTCGCCCCGTCCCGTTGCTTTTCTTTATGCCGGCCATGGCAGCCTCATGAATCCTTGAACCGCTCTCTGCCTTCACCACGTGGGAGACGGCCCATTCGCTACGCAAAAGCCCTCCGGGGAACACGCCTCTATGGTCGGCATGTGCAAGGCCTTGTTCTCCGTCTCCAGTGACGCAAACAGCCGTGAGCATGTGAAGTAGCTTGACGCAAAGGCCCTCGTTCTGCATTGATCTATCTCTCTGCCTCGATAGAACCTAGAGGCAGCTGCACACACTGCATACCTAGACTAGATAGTTAGGCACGGGCTTGGTGCCGAGAATCCTTCAACAGACTGACGAGTGAAAAATGGCCTCCAAAAAAATTCGATCCGTAACTCATCGCCATCATTAACCCCCGGATATTACCATCCACCATACTTCCCAAGCTTCTCTGTCCACCAATGCTAGGCCGGCATAGCCCTTCACCCGGAACAAATCATATAGACATCGTTTCGGGGCATCTCACCCTTCCAAAGAACAAAAGATTGGAAATGAAGAAATGAAAATCAGGATTCCTCCATCCTCGAGCGAATCCAGACGTGCACAGCATGCGCCGGTCCAGCAAAGGCGAATACCAGTGCGGCGACAGGAGACCATATTAGAGAGTCGGTACCCTCCATCTAGAGCGAACACGCGACAGCCAGGCCCACGACCACCATGACAGCACCAAACTGCTTCACGGCGGGAGCGGCCGAGACGGGGACCGTTGGGATGGTAGCCGTGGCCGCGGGGGGCCTGACCGACGGGGTGTCAGCCGAAGAAGTCATCGGAACGGTGAAGGTGCTGTTGCCTCCATTGCCACTGACAGGAGGAGCAGGCTCGACCGACGGAAGAGGCACCGGAGAACCAGACAGAGGAGGCGTCATGGGTTCGCCGGTGGGGATGGGAGCCGGAGGGCCCGAGACCGGAGGGATCGGGTTGACGCTGGGCAAGGCCGGCACGGGTGTGCCAGGGACACCGGGCTCACCCGGCACAACAGTACCGTCGGAACCCAGAGGGCAAGGCGACGACGTCGGCAGCATATCCCAGTCGTCCGAGACCGTCGAGGCCGTGATCTTGGGCTTGGACGAGTCCGCAGAAAGAGTGAACCTAGGCTCGCCCGAAACCTCGTAGACGACATTGTTCTTCATGCCTGGTAGGTTGAGATTTCTGATTAGCATCGTGAGAAGCAGGTGAGAAGGACCTGAGTGCGTGCTCAGTTGTTTTTGTGAGACACCTACAGGCTGCATCGCCAGCATTCTCCGAGGACTGGTAGCACACAGCCTCGTTGCTGCCGTAGGGAGGACTGCCGGCAAGGAACTGTTGGCCAAAGAAAGGATCGTCAGTCAAATCCTCAAACATTCACTGCTTTCTGCGGCCGGCAGAAGCTAGATAGATCTTGGGTCTCTGGTGGTCTGTTCATACCTCGCTACAGAGACCGCGCTGGCCAATGCCGTTGGCATCGCAAGTGGCGATGGTCTTGGCCTCAAGGGAGGCGCCCATACAGAAAGCGCCGGCGAGAGGCTTGGGGCACTTGATAGTGCCGTCGGCATCAATGACGATCTGAGCGGTGGCCAGGGTCGCCGAAGCGGCCAGGACCATGGCGGCCGTGAACTTCATGGTGGGCGAAGACGAGGTTGACGGGAAGGAAGTACGCCCGAGTTGATATCGATGACGAGCTTGCTTGGGTCTGTCAAAATACGGTTGGTTTCCCCCAAAGGACGTAGCAAACGAAATTGCTTCCCAAGTGATGAAAACGAGTGCAGTTCCAAAGTCCAAAGGCGAAGGTGGAAGTGGAGGTGAGAGGTGGTGACGGAGTGGGTGGAATCAAGAGGGAGCAAACAGAAAGGCCGAGTTTTTCTTTTGTTTTCCTTCCTTGCCATCCGTGCACTTTCTAAGCGAGGAAAAGTGTTGGGGAACGTTGAACGGTCTGGGCAGAGTGCTACTACCGCTTTCCATAAGGAAGGAGAGAAGACGATAGTCAAAGTCCCCGTAAGGTAGGTACGACCGGGACAGCATAGCGTACAATCTCAGACTGCCATGACTTCCAGCTCACGTTCAGGCGGAGTCTTGTGGCTGTCATCTATGTGGGTGCGCACCTAGAGGCAGGTGGTACGCTGGTAGACAGCGTACCTCCTGTTTACATCCAGAAGAACAATTCTTGCGCACATGCCAAGCCGCTGTCACCGATCTGGCACCGTGATTTCCGGAATCTCGGCCGTCGTGTCGGATGGCGACATCAACCTTGTACGGTATTGGATCCACATGTGCCCCCACGGACTTTCCATTTGGGACAAAGATATAAAAGAAGGCACCTGGCGGTAGGCCATGTCCGGTAGCGCATATATACTCGCGTGCGACGTGGTGCTAGGACATGGGCAGACAGCGGGGATCCCCGTGGTCCAAAGCCTCCAAAGTAGGTCAAGTGGAAGCAGACACGTTCGTTGCTGTTGAGCAATGCATATCACAATCTTGGCCAGCTTTCCACTGCAGAACCCTGCTTTCCATCATTGCTGGGCATCGCCAGAGCGGCCTACCTAGTCTCAAGGGATGTAAGATGTTGAGCAGGCAAGGTACCCGACCAGCCTCGGTGTGGAACATTGTATTTGTCTGGAGCTACCATAGCTACCACACCTTCCACCAGCGTCGTTTCCAATTTCTTCTTGTGGCACCTCTGAGCAGCGTCTTCTTTCTAACACAGTCCACCTCAAATAGCCGTCTCTCTCAGTCGGCTACTATTTGCCGGCTGGTTAACTATCTGCAACCTGCGACGCTCAAGCCTGCCTCCTGGCACACGGCAAGACAAGCACCCACGGATAAGCAGACAGTCCTTTAACAGCTCGTAATCACAGCTCATCTTCCCTTTCTCCCTGATTCTGAGCAACACTGAGAGGGCCTCGCTTAACCATAATGCTCATGATTTCGTAAAGAGCGTCTGCAGCCGCCATGGTGGTAAGTTCGGCATTGGTGTCGTACGCCGGCTACGCCACCAAAACACTGGCATGAGCTTAAACTTCTCACAAGAGGGTGACACGGGAGATCCAGATACAAGGGCGCCTGGTTCATTTGAAAGTGGAAGGGGAGGGCATGGACGTACCGCAACCTCAACAATGTCTGCAGCAACGATGTTAAGATCTTCCAGCCCCCTGATGATTGTGCGAAGCTCGCGAGTCGTCCAACCGCCTGTCTCGGGGGTTCCAGTAGCAGGTGCAACTGAATTGGCAGGAAGGCGTCAGCGGCGGAAGAATCCCGAGACCAAAGGGGGAGAAAAAAACTCACAGGCAGGGTCCAGGGTGTCGATATCCAGAGACAAGTATACGGGGTTTTTGGTGCCAACGCGCTCCTTGATCTTTTTAATGATGCCATCAATGCCAATAGTGTCAATCTCACGCGCCTCGACAATCTCAAAGCCACAATATCCGTCGTTGTCGTAGTCGCTAGGCCCGCTCAGCGTCGTGCGGATGCCGGCGTGGATGTTGGAGTCGTTCCTTAGAAGTCCCTCCTGGGCAGCATGGTAAAAGTATGTGCCGTGGTTTATGCTGGCAACATGCGACGGCGAGCCGCCGAACACCTTGGGCCGCCCTGTCACGCGGCAGATGCATCGACTGTATTAGTATGGAATCAGGAGAAAGCCCATGGTCTTGCTTTGCTTACATGTGTCAAGGTGAGAATCGAAGTGGATGACGCTGATGGACTATAAATACACGGAATTTTGATTCAGTACGCTGCACCGGAGCGGTTTTCCGTAGATACCACTTACTCCGTATGCCCGGTTGATCGACCTCAGCAGCGGGAGGGTGATGGTGTGATCGCCGCCGAGCGTGATCACCCTGGGCAGGGTCTTCCCCTTTAGCGCAGGGCCCTTCTTGTGGGCATCGGTCTTTGGCGATCTCGAGAGGATGTTGAAGTGCCCTTCCTCAATCTGCTTCAGAGCAAATGTGTTGTCGTACCTGTATTGCCGGTTTCTGTTAGTTTGCTGCGCATGGTGTTGAGAAGACGACGTGGGAACCATTCTTTGGCTTCTTACGAGGTCACCGGTATGTCGCCGCAGTCGAGCACGGTCGCCCAGCTGTTGAACGGGTTCGTCTTCAGGGGCACGTTATATCCGCCGCTGGTAGCATTCGTCAGAGCGGGTTTTCTTGTCCGCGTTCCGGGTTCGTTCAAACACCAGACTAGATGCTTACTAGAGGTTCAAGCGACGAGAACCCTGCCGGATGCCAGACGGGCCGAACCGTGCTCCCGGGCGATAGGACGTGCCCGTGTCGAATGGGGCCCTTTTTTCACCTCCCCATCAGTCAACGATGATCCTCGGAGCGAAGCGAGTGCGTAGGAATCAATGATGGATATTTTTTTCCCATACCCGATGAATGCAATGTCGTAGGATACGTGGCTGTTGGTCAGGCAGGGCAGATACGGCAGTCGTCCAAAGGTTGAGATGCCAGAGAAAACGGAGTCGGCCTGGGGAGCAAGCAGGCCGTATGGCGGTCAGTGAAACACGGAGGTCAAGGGGTACGCTCCCTCAAGACACACTAAGCAAGAAGGGTATGTCCTAGTTGCCAGAAGTCACTGACCTGAGTGCCGCCATCGCCGGGAAGAGCATTGTACCACAGGGACTGTAGGGGCCCGGAGATGGGCTCCTGGTCGTGGTCGTGGTGGTCCCCATGAGCAGACACGAGGGCCGCAAGGGCCGTGGCGAGTGCCATCCTATACATCGTTGTCGACGGCGAGGAGAGTGATGTTTTTTTGTATCAACAGTGGTCTTTCCGGGTGGCAAATCAAGGCACCGGCTACAGACTTGCGCTCAGAATGCGGAGAGCGAGCGCACCAAACCTTTAAATAGCGCCAACCATGGCCCCTCCTTGTAGTCTGGCTCTGCGATATGATCAAACTGACCTCCACGGCCGCTGGAATTGGCAGAGCCGGGCCGTCCCATCTCCAATCCCCTGCAGCAAGGTTTGTCTTATCGTCGGACACGGGACGGCTGTCCCACTCGGACTCTTTCGGACGAGGACTCCGATCGAGACTCGACACGCTGCTTGGTCCGATCGGGTGCATGCCGGGCTCCTAGGTAATGATGATCGTTGCTATTACTAACTGAAATCTCAAGCGTCTCTGCCCAGCTCCTCATGTCACCATGCATGAGGATTGTAGTAGAGGTATCTGCCTTCTCGACCATTAATACCCCGCGCCCAGCACGGGTTGTGTCGACCTATAGCCTTCGCAGCTGGATATGCAATGGCTATGTAAGCTAGTCGGGTTGTCATTTTTGGACCAATGCCAGCCAGGTTGATAGAAGATAAAAAAAGGCTCGAGTGCCATGCATTGTACAAATGTAGGGAGCCGCTGGCAAAATTTCTGCTGAGCTCTGAGAGTCTATACAGGCAAACGGGCGGATGGCCGTGTCTACAATACCTGATCCCCGTTGTCCTGCATGCCGACGTGCCTGATCAAGGGTTCAGACCAACAGAGAGATAAGAACTTACCAGTCTCCACGGACCCAGATGCAGTAAAACACGTCGCCACAGCCATGCATATGCCTGCAATGCTTGCAACGTATGCGGATTCCTTGAGCTGAGATACACATCTCCTTGGAGAGAGAAGCTCGGCAGTTGTCTGATCCCTAAAATTACATATATAGGCGTTTGAAGGCTCTCCGGGTGGCGTGGGGGTGGCATGAGGTTGCAGACCCGGGATTCATCGAGAAAGAGACCGAGCCTCATGAGTGGAATGCATATGCATGCCTACTTTAGATCCATACTTAGGGCACACTTGCTTGCGGAATACCCAGAGACTTTAGCGTAGTTTGATCCAGCGCTACAAGTAACCGACCGAGCTGGTCGTTCTTTGTCAACCGTCTGGGGTTCGCATTCTCGGGGGGCCGGAGAGAACCATGCACCGGCAAGATGGAAAATTCTCCATCTCGGTCACATGGCCAGCAACTGAACGCATGAGCTGCTCTCTACGATTTTTGTGGCTTTGGGTATTTCCGCAACCCTGTAAAAGAACATGCACTTTGGGGTTTCGACTGCCTGGCTGCCTCGCCGTCTTAGTGTCAGGGGAAAAGTGATGGGCCGCTGGCTACCAGCAGAGCACGTGCACGCAACAGAAGAAGCGAGGGCGAGGTGGGCATTGGCCTGCCGCCCGTCAACCAACCGTGGGTGGACGGCGTAACGAACTGGCTCCCTCGGAATCCTCTGCCGGGCAGGGCAGGCAATGACAGGGCCCGGCGGGGACGGGAATGAACCGATGGGGTCTGGAAGAGAGAGAAGAAAAAAACGAGACGAGAAAAACCGCTGTGGAGCGCGCGGCCATGCTGCAGGTCAGGGAAGCGGTCTTTTTTTTGGGGCCAGGCCGGATGGGGAAAGGCGCGGCGGAAAAGTTGGAAGAGGCGACTCTGATTTGCGGGCGGTTGTGCAAGTGCGTGATGATAGCGTGCAGGCTGTATGCAGAGGGCGCATGTCGTGAAAAGAGGGAGGCGGGTAGCCTCGTGAGCTTCTCGCGTCCTGATTTGCTCCTGTGACCTGGTCGATGGCTGCGGCGCGCGCTGCCCCTCTCCCCCCTCGTTCCCGTCTTGGGCTTGTGTGGGCCAAGAGGTGTGGGCCAAGGAAGCACCACCAAGAAAGACCAGGGCTTGCTGTCGCCCTTGGAGTGAGGCAAGGTGGGAAAGAACCAAGCGCAGGCGAAGGCATGGTGCAGACCGGCGGGCGCTCATGGCGGCTAGTCGGTGAGGCCAACTCGTGCCTTGCGGGCTGGGGTCTCTCTCTCCTCCTATCATGCTGTGCCGTGTCCTCACGCAGGCGAGTGGCTCTGGCGGCTGGGCCTGAATGCAAAGGACGCATTGTGTGGCCGAGAGTGGACAAATGGCTGCACAAAACCACAGTCGCATCCGCGCATAGGAGCACCGACATGCTCTGGCGCAGGAGGCAGGAGTCTCGTCCAGTCGCAGACGCAGCGGGCGAGCCGACTGCGTCCGAGAGCCGGGGGGATCTCTGGGGTGCTGGCCACCAGTGGCTCGCAGCGACGGGACAAAAGGTCAAGCCAAGCAGACGAAACAAGGAAGACGCGGACGTGAGGCCGAGGGCGATGCAGCCGGGCGTTGGGACCAGTCCAATCCAATTCAGCCCGAGGGAGTCGCAGTTTGCCATAAATGGCGCCACTGAGGGGTGCTGCGCTGCACTGCACTGCACTACACACCTCGAGCATGTAGGCACCAGGTACCTTGGGCAGACCAAGCCACTGCAAGTGGAGAGCAACGCACACGCGCACGAATGCGGGACGAGGGCTGGGGCGACCGATAATAAAGAATAAAAAATTCAATAAAAAATACCCTCTTGTCGGCTGCCTGCGGGCGATGATGTGTCCTCGGTGGCCGTTGGGACGTGGCCCGTTCGTGACCAACAGTCCGAGGCCGTGTAGACCCCATTCGTCGTCGCTGTGACAGCCCGCACGGCTGTGCTAAGCCGACTGACAGGACGGTGTCTACTGCAGGACAAGGAACGGCAGGCCAGCGAGCTCCGTCTAGCGCGTGCAGTCTAGGCCCAAGGTGCCAGAGAGGTGAGAGGGCCCATGGGCAGGTGCCGGCGACGGAGACTCCTCTGCCCCCACAGCCAGATGGACTGTGCAGCTGTGCAGCGCCTGCCTCAGTCAACCAGCCTCCTCCATTCGAGTCGCTTCGCGCAGGCCACTCGACCGCCAAGCGCAGGGCCGGGCCCCATAGTTTCCGCCGAAGCCAGGAGCGCAGCGCGCATGTTGGACAAAGAAGAAGCAACTCCATCCTTCCTGACCGGCGTGGATTCGACCGTTCGGGGCTGTCATTTGTCCCCCTGTGAAACTGATCGGGTCCAGCAAACCATTGGGGCCGCTTGGTCCGCCCCCCCAGCCCGCCAGCCCCTTCGCCTTTTCCTTTCTTTTTTTCTCTTTCCATACTCCCCCTTGGCCTGCGATATCTCGCCCGCTGTGCGTTAATTTTAGAAGCCGCTACCAGGCAGTCCTGTTTTTCGCGTCCTCTCTACGGCCCGCGCCCGAGCGCCCGCGATCGGAGCATTGATTGGCGACCGGGCTGTTGGAGGGAATTGAAGAAACGAAACAGCGCCCCCTGCCGCGGACGTGCACATCAGGGCCGCTCGAGGCACCACGGCCCATCCCACCCCAGCCAGGCCCTGCTCGCCCCCTGCTCGCTCCCTGCTCGCTCCCTGCTCGCTCCCTGCTCTGTGCTCCTAACCCAGCTGAGCGGGAAATCCAGAGCGCGCCGCCGCCCCGTGCCGCCCTGTCTCGCTGGCCCTCGGCCCCGACCACAAACTGCGCTGGGTGCGCGCACACACCACTCGCCGCGCCTGATTCCAGAAGCACAGCGTCACTCCCACTCGCCACCTGCGCTCCATGTCTCAGGTGTTGCAGTGAGGCCAGGCCGCATCCTCGCTTTCTGCTGCCCGCGAAACGAAACCCGCCTCGAGCCCTGGCCGCATTCGCAGTTGTGTGCTGCTTCTTGTTCCTCTTCTCTCTGGCCTGAAGGCTTGCCCTGGCCCTGGTCCGACCCGGGATTTTTCGTGCGGGTGGCATCGTCATCCCATATCAGCCCGCGCGCAGGGTGTATCCCGCCTGCCGCACTCCACCACCCAACCGTCCCATGCCTGCCTGCCACACAAATTTGCTTGACCACGTTTGTCCGCCATGCGAGGATCCCATCGCACACTATAGGAGCCGGTCCCGTCTGAGCTCCAGATATCAACATCGCGCCTAGCACCGCCCGCGGAGGGTGTGCCTGATTGATATCCAGGCGACGCGGTCCTTGATTTGCTCCGCGTTGCTTTCCGCCCTGCCTCTGCCTCTGCCTCTGCCTTTTCTTCCGCCTCCGCCACCCGCCATGACGGCCAGCGCCGAACCCAGGGCGCCGCTGGCGGATCTGCGGGCGGCGCAAGACATCGAGTACACCACTCTGTCGAATCCCCGGGTCCAGCCGCTCCTGTTTAAGAAGCGGAAGCTGTTGCCTCACCCGAGGCCCGACTCCTTTGCCTACCGGAGGGTTCCCCAGGCCACTGTGTCCGGCGGTGCTTCTCTCGCCGCTGCAGCCCCGCGCACCTCGCGCTCGCAGTCGCCGCACCCCCTGCCTGCGTTACACCAGTTGAGTCTTCGGCCCAGGAGGATAGGAACCGGCCCCGATATGCCACCGACGCCTCCGGCGCACTCCCGAACATCCTCCTCCAGCCACTCGGCAGCGCTCTCTAGCCCCACCGAAACCCCCGATGCCAGCACCGAGCAGGTCCAGGCGCCGCCGGCACCCAGCCCACCGAGAACCCCCAGGACTCCGACGAACCAGAGGAGTCCGCCCACGCCCGATGTGACTCCGCCGCAAATCCGCCTCGCCAAGCGGCCTGGGCCCGTCCCTGTGTCGCGTGTGGTCAGCAACGACCGCGTCGTATCGAGAACAACCACGGCCTCGGGAACGGACTCGTTCATGACGGCCAAAGAAACCCTGTCTGTTCGCGAAGAAGAGGATGGGAAGTCGACGGTGCGGCCCCAGATCACATCCGCCAGAACATCGTCGCAGAGCACCATACGACAGGCCAGCGGGAACAACGACCAGGAGAAGCCCAAGGAGAAGCCTAAGAAGAAGCACAAGAAACCAAAGACGATCGGCCTTGGCCTGGGGTTGGAGTCGAGCCCAGAGTCGGACGCGACGGCGACACCGACGCCGCCCAGGCCAAAGGGCAGGTTCCTCGGCTTTGACGGTGAATGGGGTTCTGGGGAGAACGAGGTGGAGCAGCAATGGGACGAAAATCTGGAGAGGACCGTCACTGTCAGGAAGCTGGGTCCTGTCATGAACGGCCACACCCCAGAGATTCTCGAGGACAACACGGTGCTGCCAACGAGCGCCACCGAGGCTCTGCGATCCATGAGTCTCCCCGAGCGGGCGCTCGCTTTCCCCTCGCCCCTGGAGTCGCCCGGCAGAAACCCGGCTGTGCGCGAGACATTTGCGCTTGAGCGTTCGCCTGAAATCACTTCCCGACGGCTGTCCACAATGTCGGCACATTCGACGGCCACGACATCCACGAACACGGACTTGACGCCCAGGAGGCAGCGGACGCTGCGGCACGTCAGGAAGGTGGACTTGCTGCGTGACTCTGGCTCAGAGGTGTCTCAGTCAAGTTCGGCCACGGTAACGTCGCTGCAGCTGGAGGAAGTATCGAAACGGCGGCCCCCGCTCACAAACCCCCATCTCTCCGAAATGCGACACGCGAGCTACATCTCGACGAGCTCTACCAACTCGATATCAAGCCGCAAGGCACGAAGAGAGGTTTGCAAGAACGGCGGTATTCCCGTCGTTGTTGTGCCCGAGCGCCGGTCGTCGCTCAAGTCCAACAGCAGGACGCCGTCTCTCCGCTCAACGCGAAGCAGTAGGCGAAGTCAAAGCGTAGGCTCGACACCTCTGCTCTCGCAGCTGCCAAAGGGGAAAGATCTGGCCCCATACTTTGACCGGCCGTCGCGTCGCGGCAGAGCCATGTCCGAATCTGACGGCTCCCTGCCGGGTGACCAACGCACTATGGACTACCCTCCAATCGTGCCACGACGGACATCATCGCTCTCGGCCCCGACCAGCCGGAATACGTCCAGAGCCGGGTCTTTGACGGCCGATAGCTCAAGAGATCTTCAGGCGCTCCAGGCCCAGGCCCAGGCCCAGGCCCAGACGAAACCTCAAAGACAGAGCTCGGTCTCCTCGAGGCGGAAGGCGCCGTCGAGCCGACCCGCGGAACGAGCTGCTCTCCCTGTCGAGGCCCCTACCAAGTCGGTCCGCGAGCTCGAGTCTGAAGGTGCTCCTATCAACAGTGGCCCGGAGGTCAGGATCGACCTGGCCCCATCTGTCGAGTCGGTGGATGAAGGTGCGAGAATTCACCCGATGCACAACGTCAGCGTTGACCACCACGGTGATCCCCTCTTTGGCAGGCGGCTGTCGGCCCAGCATACCCCCTTCTCGCAACATTCCGTCGAGACAACCGCGACGTCGCACGCCGAGGTCTCTGAAGCGATGGCTGTCAATATATACCCTCACCAGAACACGTCCGTTCTGATGGTGAATCACTCCAACAAGCCGAGCCTGAGCTCCTCGAGCGCCTCGTCCAGCACTGCCAGAGTGACCCAGCCACGCGGGTTTCTGGCCTTTGATGAGGCTCTTGATTTTCCAGCTAAGCCTGCTCCGTCAATTCCCGCGCAGCCTGCCGGGAAAACAACCGGCACAGATGCCGCTGCTGTTCCTGCCACGCCGCCTCAGCCCATCTTCTCGATGGACGACGTCGACTCCCCGCTTCGCAACCCACGAGCTCCTCCTGCACCGCCCAGCCGTCTTCAGCCTCCGGTAATAGAGTTCATCCCGGCTACTCCATCGGGTCTCACTCCGGCACAGGAGAAGCAGGCGCAGCTCGACAACTTCTACGAGGCACTTATCGAGCGTCCGCCTGTCAGGCGCATGTCGCTCGTCAGGAGGGCCCTGAGCCTGCGGCAGTCTCCTTCCCACGGACCCACGCCTCCCCGCAGCTCCAGTTCCGGCTTCATTTCCCGCGCCTTGTCGCTCTCTCGGGGCTCTGGCTTGCGCAGAGAGCACTCGCACCAGAGGGCCGACTCTGCGGGGAGGTCCAAGGGATCCTCGGCCAGGGGCCCAGACGAGGAACCGGCCGACGAGACCAGGCTGCACCCTTTCTGGCGCCCGGCCTATGCCTCTGACTCGGAGAGCGAGTCGGACTCTGATGGGGGAGCCGATCTGCACGACCGGACGTACCGCTACCCGCCCATTGACAACCGCCCACGCCCGCCGCGCCGGAGCCTCAGCCAGCGCATGAAGCACACCTTTGCGATTCTGCCGATCCGCGACGACTATGAATACCGCGACGGGTTTTTCGCCGGAGGGCCGCCGGACTCGCCCATACGCCGCACGGTTCGTCGCACGCCGAGCGGCAACCTGCGCGTTGTTGGGCGCCGTGCGAGCCACGACTCTATCCGGCGGGCTCGTAAAGCGGGAAATGAGCAGCGCCAGCAGTCCAGCCGTGGCCTCCGGCCGTCAACAGCCCCTGACGGCGAGCCCGGCAATGAGCGAAACCAGCTGGCCCGCCGGAGGTCAAACATGGAGCCTGTGGGGGGTGGCGATGGCACCATGCCGACGCGAAGGAGAAGCTTGCTGTTGTTTGGCGGCGGCGCCGGCAGCGGCCTGGCCGGCAGGCTGGATGGCTACAACCTGCACGAACTCCCCCGCAGGCTGAGCGAGCGGCGGCGTGAGAAGAGGAGCCGCGAGCTGCGGCAGAAGATCAGCTCCCCGCGCGAGGTTCGTGATGGGGTCCGCGATGTCATCCGGCGCAACAACAACTACCATGACGCCTACACTCAGGCTCAACCTCAGGCTCGGGAGGCCAAGCCCGAGCTCTACAACATGAACAACACTCGCTACCATGGGTGATGTCCTGTGAGCACAGTCGGGATTTTTCTTTTTTCTTGCCCCGTAATTTCACTTCACTCCATGTTATTCTTCAACACGTTCAACGGCCCTATTCATAATTGCCTGCTTTTTTCTGTCGTTATATATCAGCGTTGATGGATCTTTCCTCTTCTCCGGCGTACATGAAGATCTCTACGAGCCCCACGATATTTCAAGAACAAGATCAAAACACCCTCTTTTTTTCTCCCCCACAATACTATGAAGCTGTGTGCGCCATTGGGGGCGCGGTTGGATGACGATGTAGTTCGGAGGACTTGGTTGACGTGGTTGATGTAGTTGATGTGGCGGATGACGATTTACGACCTGTATACAGTTGCTACTTGGCTTCCCGAGCATCACATGAGCTCTTGGATGAGATTCGAAAGCAAGGAGCAAAAAAGCATGGCTATTGTCAGATATCTTTTGATACAAGCCGAATCTTTCAAAACCGCCCTTTTTGTGTGGCACCATGACTTGGAAAGCAGACGGTCTCGTTTCCAGTTGTTGTTTACGGTTCGTGGTTGAATGAAAAGTACGTGCAGTGCAGCCATGGGGTCTCTTGTAGATTACTGTCGTCCTCTCCCCAACCATATTGTCGCCACGGTGACTGGGCACCTTATGAAATCATGATATGTTCTGTTGATGAAAGGTCAAGCCTCTTAACGCCCTAGCTCCCGACAATTTGAGTCCAAACCGATATATACACATGGAGGAGAAAATAAGATATAAAAAAACGCCGCCGCGAGAAGTGACCGGCGCGCAACCCTGCAAGATGCGGGGGCTCAGCGCTTGCCGTCTGCGCCCGGAGGAGCAGCTCCAGGAGGCGGCACGGGTCCGCCAGGAGCGAAGGGCAGGGGCGGCATCCCAGGGAAGGGAGCGGCGCCGGGCATCGGGGGCGGCATGCCGGGGAAGCCGGGGAAGTTTGGAGGCGGCATGCCGGCGGCTCCCGGAGGAGGGAAGGGCATCCCCGGGAAAGGCGGCATCCCTGGCGGGAGCGCGCCGGGCGGAGGCATGGGCAGGCCGCCGGGCCCAGCGACGCCTGGGGGAGGGAATGGTGGCACGAGGAGACCGCGCGCGCCAGGGAGGGCTGAGCAGGCCGCGAGGCAGAAAAAAAAATGTTGCGTGTTAGTCAGAAGATAATGAATGGCAAGTTGGTCGAGCGAAATGGGGGGG
>PYSQ01000602.1:256-15898 GCA_003049435.1 Nakataea oryzae | reverse complement strand
TTCTCTCTCTCTCTCTCTCTCTCTCTCTCTCTCTCTCTCTCTCTCTCTCTCTCTCTCTCTCTCTCTCTCTCTTTGTATCTTTCTCTGTATCTTTCTGCCGGGAGCTTCTGGCTTGAAAACTGACAAAGACGCGACAAACAGGGCACCGGAGACAACTTCTACAAGCAGAAGCAGCTCCTCCCCGAGAACTTTGAGCAGGCCGTCAAGGAGGCCGGCCTCACGGGCCTGAACCTGAGGTATCAGGAGGTACGTGCCAGACAACCATCTCTCTCTCTCCTTGATCTTGACTGCCACGGGATAGATGCTGACAGTCGGGGAACGCCGCAGGACTACGACCACTCCTACTACTTTATGGCTTGTGAGTCCGCTTCTGGTCTGGCCCCCTTGGCTCTGTCTGTGTAAGCTGCTAACCACCCGCCGCGCCATCACACAACAGCCTTCAGCGACGACCACGTCGACCACGCCGCCAAGTACCTTGACGTCTGAGCGGCCTTTGGCTGTCCGAAACGGCGGTGCTGCTCCATGAAGATAGGGAGATAGATATTGAAAAATTAATCAAAGACCTGCTTTGGCTCAACCACAAAGGGCTGTTTGCTGGGGGTGTGATGATACAGGTAGGTGGTAGCCATCTGGGTATACATTTATATGCATATACATCCAAGTCGGGCCGTTTCTCAGTGCTCGTGCTGCCCCGCCTCCTCGCGCCGGTGCCGCCCCGCCTCGGCGACCCTCCCGCTCCTCAGCAGCTCGCCCGTCTTCTCGATGAGCTTGCCGAGCTTGCTGTCCTCGTTCTCGTCGTCGGCGTCGTCAGCTTCATCGGCAGCGAGCCGCCGCAGCTCCTCTCTCGCCTCTTGGTTGCAGCCAGCCTCGTCGCCGCTGCCGCCGCCGCCCACGAGCCTCTTCTCCTCCTCCTCCCTCTTCTTCCTCCTCCTCTCCTCTTCCGCCTCCTGCTCCTTGCGCTCCAGCTCGCGGTACTTCTCCTTGTCCTTGTCCGCCACGAGCGGGAACGCGCGGGGCCGGCCGCCGTAGGACCCGTCGTGCGACGCGGCCGACTCGGGCTCCGAGTCGGGCTCCGACGACGAGTCGGACGACGAGTCGGACGAGAAGTAGGACGACAGGCGCTGCAGGGTGGGGCGCTGCGGCCGCGGCGGCCCGGCCGGCTGCGGCGGTGGCAGGAGCTGCACCTCCTGCTGCTGCTGTTGCTGCTGCTGCACCTGCTTTTGCTGGTGGTGGTGGTGGTGGTGGTGGTGGTGATGGTGGTGATGGTGGTCGTGCGGCACAGGCGGCTGGGCGGTGGTAGTGGTGGTGGTGGTGGTGTGCGGCCGCTGGGCCTGCTGCGCGTGCCAGGCTAGCGAGTCGGCGCCGTAGCTGGTGCCGTAGGCCGCGCGCGCCGGCTGGCCCAGGCTTGAGTGTGGTGGTGGCGCCGAGGCGGCGGCGGCTGGCTCGCTAGGTCCATGCTCTTCAGTCGGAACCTGGTGAGGGGGTGTCCCAATCGTTGGCGTCATGTTAGTCACAAGCGAGCATTTTCCGGAATGCGTGGACCAAGAGAGGAGGCCCGGGGATGAGACACATACACGACCGTCAGCAGCGGCCCCAAGCTCGGCATTGGGCTGTGTCTGGAAGTCTGTCATTTTTGCCCTCTTCTTTTCGTGATGCTGCGATGTATGTATGTGGCTCGCAATACAGTCTTTGTATGAGGTTGGTATGGTAGGGAATGGTAGGGAAGGGTAGAATACGCGTGGATCTAAAGAGCTCAAGACAAAAGGGAAGAACTGGATGAACCTCTGCAGGCAGGGAGGCAGAGAGTGTGGCTCGCTGACCTTTGAGGGGTGCGAGGAGGGCTAGATATGCATCCCAAGAGACCAACGACGCCTCGAAGAAAGAGGGGAGCTTCAAAAGACGAACCAAAAGCAGGCCAGCAAGCGACACCGTTGGCAAGAACCGGTCCATCCCAAGACACAAGGGGCAAAAAAGTGCCTGGCAAGACCTAACCTAGATTTTAGCTATATTCAGACGACCTTCAGACGACCGCTAGGTTTCGGGCGGCGACACCTTGGCCGGCCTCGGGGATTTCCCCTTGCCCGTGTATTCTCCGGCGCCTTTTCTTTTCTCTTTGCACGATCCATGTCCATCTCCGTGTTGCTCTCGCTTTTATCGTTTTTCTCTTGCTCCTCTTGATCCATCCAGCAGCCCGGGTCTTGGCGCCGGGACTTGCAACGTCTTGTAGGAATGAGCGAGCGGGGGAGGGAGAGAAAAAAAAAGCAAGGCATAGCATAAGCATTGAAACCATGACGAACGGTCGCCAAACTCTCTAGAGGGTTTGAGACGGGACTGTCGGCGCGGCGCACATACACATCTGGGGCGAGAATGGGGAGGGGAGAATGGAACGAAAAAAAAAGAAAAGAAAAAGGACAACAAACGTGGAGGAAATGCGCAGGGCGCTTAGGTTGCATGGGGGGGCAGGTGTCACGGCGCGTGCAAAGGAGGAGACAAGGATGCCGTCGCCAAACCTGGGACGCATGTGAAAGACGTTGGAACTCTATGCCGGCCGCCTGCTTCCGTTGTCGTTTCCCACCAGTTCCGGGGCAGAGAGTACAGTGCTTTTGTGCAAAGCCGGGGGAGGGGAGGCCTCTGTGCGGCGCGTCACGTCACAAGCGCACGTTCTCTCTCTCACTCTCTTCTCGACTTATGCAGATGGGATATGGCCGGCCGTGAGCGGGCTGCTCCTGCCACGGATGGCACTCGCATCCGGCAATGCAAGCCCGAGCATGCCATGCGAGCAAGCGTCTTTGCCAGCAGTCGCTGAGGGTTTCTGATGCCCAAGCATCACGGCGAGACACGGAACCATGCCGTCCCGCGCAGCGCAGGACAGAGGGGAACAAGCCACCCGAGAGATGCCAGCCACGTGAGGGGCAACGGAGAGGCTGCAAAAAGGGTGTTATTACATACTAGACTAGCCCTCCCGGATGCTCCAGTGCGCGAAGAAAAGTGAAAACGGTGGTTCGCAACCGCAGTGAACGCACGACCGATCGAGCAGAAAGGCTGATTTTCAGCAGATGCCCCTTGCCGGTTGCAAAAAAGAAACATGTCCCTGACATGGGAAGAACGGTTTCCTGTGTCCGTGCTGCGTGGTATCATCATTGTCCCGGCTCGGAAAGGGGACGAAAGAGAAAAAAAAAAGGACGAGGCAGAAAATAATTATGCATGGCCGCACAGACCGAACAGGCAGCGGTCAGATGTCCACTAGTGTCGTCACCCGCTCCTCCGCTCTCCCCTCTCCGCCCTTCGCCCCCTCCCATCAGAGCTTGCTGTTCATTGGCTGCTCAGCAATGGCGCCGCTCATCATGAACTGGTCCCCCCGCGGAGGCTCGCCGCCGTAGAGCACGATCTGCATGCCTCCACGGGTGCCCCACCACCCGGCCGCGACGGCGGCCCTCTGCACGTCCATCTCGCCGCTCGAGAGGACCTCGCAGAAGCGCTTCCTCACCGCCGCGCGGGTGGCCGGGTCCGCGATGCCGGCGAGGCTCTGGCCCGCCACCACCAGCCACTCCTCAAAGATGCCGAGCGGCAGGAACGGCAGCGTGTCGACCAGCGTTAGCACGAGCGCGCCCTGCTCCGACGTGACGGCGAGGGGGTCCTGCTCCCCGCCCGCCGGGTCGCCGGCGAGAAGCGGCGCCGGGTAAGAGGCGGCGGCGTGCGCGGCCCGGAGGCGGACCATCTCGAGCAGGGTCTCGGCCAGGTCCGGGTGGGCGGCCGAGATGGGGAACGGGGGCAGGAGGGTCTTGACGAGCGTCTTGAAGGCGACGCGGAACTGGCGGGCCGAGATGCGGGACGGGAACGAGGAGAGGAGGGTGTCGGCGTATGGCCCGGCCAGGCGCGCGGCCAGGGCTCCGTTCTGCGGGCACAGAAGGACCGACAGGATGGCGCTGTGTGCCGACTCGAAGAGCTCCACGATGCGGGGAGGGGGCTTTGGCGTTGCTGCTGTTCCTGCTGTTGCTGTTGCTGTTGCTGTTGTTGTCACAGTCGCGGCAGAAAACTGCTCGACCGGCGCGTCGAGGTAGACCCTGGCAGGCGCGACTATCAAGGCGTCGCACAGGTCCGGGGAGAGGGCAAGGGGCAGGTGCTCGGCCAGGGCGAGGTAGAACAGGTCCAGCGTCCTGTCGAGGGCGTGGGCCGGGATCAGGCCCGTGGCGCTGCTGGGCGGCAGCATCTCGCGCAGAAGGGCGGCGCAGGCGGCCGGGTGGCGCGTGAGCATGTCGATGGGGGCCATGTAGGCAAACGTGTAGACCTCGAACGAGCTGTTGCCCGGGCGCGACGAGACGAAGCACAGGTTGCGGAGGACGTGCAGCGCCCTCGCCGCCACCACGTCGCCGCGCACCGCCACGCGGCGGTCCACCAGGGCCCGGGCCACGACGGCCTGCAGCACGGCGACGCACGCGTACATGATGTTGCGCTGCATCTTAAGCAGGGCCGGCCACGTGTGCTGCCGCGTCTGCGGGGCGAGCCGCGCCTGCTCGTCGTCGTCGCCCACCTCGGACAGCCTGTTGGCGCGCCAGTGGCCCAGCAGCCGGCCCGAGAACTCGAGCAGGTCGGCCTGGACCTGCAACGCCACGTCGGGCAGGCGCCCGTGGCCGACGGCGTAGGCGACTATGCGGGACACGGGGCCGAGCGCCGTCACGAGGGGCTGGGCGGCGAGGCGCTCGAATGCGGCGAACGACGGCGACGCGCGCGGCCAGTCGAGCGTGCCGGCCGCCGCGTCGACCACGGCCACGTGGGCCCCCGCCGCGCCCAGAAAGGCGCCGTCGTGGATGCCCTCTGGGTGGCGGAGCACGGCGCGCAGGGCGGCGGGGGCCAGGGCGTCGCAGTCGAGGCCGAACTTGACGTGGTCCGACAGCAGCGGGAAGGCGTAGGCGAGGGCCAGCGTGACGGCGGCCTCGGCCAGGGCGGTGCGGGCGGGATTCGCCATGCCGCGGGCCTCGGCCAGGCCCAGGTTCGCGGCTCGGACGATGGCCTCTTCGATCGATTGTCTCAGGGCGCCAGAAAAGGGGCCATTGTTATTGTTGTTGGTGGTGGTGGTGGTGGTGGTGGTGTTTGCTGCTGCGGCGGCACCGGTGCCATTGCCAGCACCAGTCGTGGCAGCTCTTTCGAGGCCCGTCAGGAGGCCGACGAGCACGAGCAGGTGCTGCCAGCGCGAAGACCTGGCGTCGCATCCGCGGGCGACGGCGCGGGCCCAGTCGTGGGTGCGCAGCTGGGGGAGGGTCCTAGGGGCGAAGCCGCCGGGCCGGGGCAGGCGCTCGAGGTCGTTGATGTGGACGCGGGCGGCGGCGCTGCTGGCGATGGACATGACGCGCAGGCAGATGGCCAGCTGGCCGGCGGCCGGGCTGGGGCGGCGCCATACTGCCGGCGCGGTCAGCAGGTGCGAGGTCAGGAGCGAGACGTTGAGCGGGTTCGCGAGCGTGGTGAGCAGGCTGGCCGTCGTGCCCAGGATCTGGCTCGTCTTGGCCTCGTCGTGGATGTCGCGGAACAGGCCGAGGACGGTCGTCAGGAGGCGGTCGTTGGGCGTCGTCGCCATGGCTGCGGCTGCGGCTGTGGCTGCGGTGCGGTGCGGGCGACGGCAGGGAATTCCCAGCCGTCTGCTCTGCTCTGCTCTGTTGTGTGTTGCTGGTGGCAGTGGGTGGCAGCGAGAGCAGGCCAGGCGCGGGCGCGAGGGTGGGTTTGGTTCGTTCGCTCGCTCGCTCCCTAAGCCTCGCCCGCTAATCGAAGCCGAGGCCCGACCTCAGCTCGCCCACACAGTCCACACCACACAGTCCACACACACACATGCACTTGGCCCGACTGTGGATTGCCAGGACCCACTTGCCGCTGCCTTCCCCGTGCAGCGCTGCAGCGGCAGTGGATATGCAGCCCTGGCCCAGCACCTTGCTCGCAGGCGGTGCTCCAACACGACGTCAGTCGGCCAGCCAGCCATCCAGTCAATCAATCAATCAATCAATCAACAAGTCAATCAATATCCCCATAAATCGCCGACGCGCCGCCCTGGGACACACGCCACACTCTTGCTGGTCACATCCATCCCGAGGCGCGCTTCCCCCACCTGCGGGACTCGGCCGCCGCGATGGGGAACTCATGGTAAGAAAAGCGACGCGTGAGCTCCCCAGTCCGCCAGCCAACCAAAGACGGCAGCGCGCGCCCTCCACTCCAGGGGCAGCCATGCTGACCGTCACAGGAGCGACACCGTCCCCGAGGGCTACCAACCCCCGCGGTTCCCATCGCTGTCGTGGCCGCCCTACGAGGAGTCGGACCGGCTCTACTTCCTGTCGGACATTGTCAAGCACACGACGCTCTGGACCCTCAGCATATACATCCTCGTCCACCTCGGCGCCGCCGCCATCGCCCTGACCATGCACCTGGGCAAGCGATGGTCCAACTGGAAATACGTCTGGGTCGTCCCCATCGGGTACACGCTCGTGGCCGGCAGCGAGGCGGTCATGTCGGGGACCATTGTTGGCCTGATGTGAGTCGCGACCCGACCCCGGCTCCCTCTCTCTGCCTCTCTCTCCGCCTCACCCTCTGCCTCTCTCGCAATATAAACCCCTTTTCTTGGCGGCCGGCTGTCTGACAGCCTCTTCAAAAATCAGCCTCGGCGCCGTCTACAGATCCGGGCCCTTTCTCATGTCGACCTGGGTTACCTTTGTCTGGGGCTGGATCAACGTGCTGGTCCTCATCATCTCGTCCTTTTCGATTCAGGGTGGGCTATAGTTAGTCAAGGCGGTCAGGGAAACGAGGCCAAAGTGCAGAACCATTCGCAACCAGTGCTGTAAACTTTTGATTTTGCAACCGCTAGGGCTAGGCGTCCTCCCCCTCTCCCCCACGCGCGCCCAACCACGCAACCCTGCCGCGAGCACCCAGAGCCGCATGCCATTCGCTCGTCCGCCTGCAGCGCGCGCAGATAAAACAAAACCCCTTGCCACCCACCTATCTATGTAGGTGGTGCTGTCGCCATGGCGGCGCTAGCCTCGCGGGGCTCCCCCCGCCAAATCCGTGCCCGCGACTGGCGTCTCTGTGATTGGCCGCTGCCGCTTTGCTTGTAGTCCGTTTTCCAGAAGGGGGCTGCCCGCTTGTCTGTTCGTCGTTGTCCGTTTCCAGAAAGGGCTGCGATGAGCCCCAAGGCTGGCGCTTTGCTTCAGGGGCGGCGGCGGGGTGCGTGTGCAGAAAAGAGCTCCACTCTGGGCGGGTGCTCGGAGCCTCTCTCCATCTCTCCATCTCCAATGAGCCCTCACATTCCTCTGCCGATTCTGGCACCAGCGACGACCTCCTGTTTGAGCCTTTGTTTTTCTTGCTGCCAACTAGCCTGCTAGCTCGCCCTCGCCTGTTAATCTTTCCGTCCGTCCCAAGCCTCGACGGCTAGTGCGCACTCTCCCTCCCCGGGGATCCGAGAGGAAGCAAGCAGCGAGCTGGAGCTCCAAAAGCAAGCTCCGAGCCCTTGACTACCTATCGCTCCATTGGAGATTCACCTCGATTTATTGCGCCACCGCATCCGCGCCGCCTGACCGCCTGTCGGCCACGCACAATGGCCAGTGAACCCGATGTGCGGCAGAGGCCCGCCTTTGTAGGGTGAGTCCTGCTCTTTCTAGCTTCCTTCTTATCTTTGCTTCGCGCGTTTGCGGACTTCACACGCCCCCTCAAACCCCTCACCACTGCTTCTTAAACCTCGTCGCGCCCTCCCCCCTTTCACTGCCACCATCCACACCAGACCCGACCGCCGACCCTCCTTCCCCCGGCGTCATACCTACATCTCCCCTCTTCTTCTGCCGATCCCGTCGTCTGGCTGGGAGACTGGATATATCGCCACGAAAAGGGACGCCACAGCACACCACCACACCACCCATGCTGTCACTGAGGGTCGCGGTCTCCCCGATGCAAGCGCACAGCTCGCCGGAGCGGGCCCAGACCACGGGCGCCCGGCGGGCCTCGTGGATCTCGGGCGGCACAGGCGGCGCGGGCGGCTCCAGCAGCACTGAGACGANCCGCTCCCGCCACGTGCCGCCCATGGGCCCCCTGCTGCCGCCCTCGCCCGTCTCCCCAACCTCTTCCCTGTCACCGCCGCACCAGCACCAGCGCGTGCCCTCCGCCACCGCGGGCCTGCCGCCTCCCTTCCTCCTCGGCGGCTGCGGTGGCGGCATGCCCATGATGACGACGCCCGCCAAGCCCGCAGCCCACATGGGCCTGGGCGGCGGCGGCGCGCCCAGCCCGCCCGACGACTACGACCTGCTGACGCTACCCATGCTCAGCCCCGGCGCCGCCGCGCAGCACCACAACCCCGCCACCCCCTACGGGCCCGGCGGGCCCAAGGCCCTCTCGGGCATCGCCGTGCGCGCCTTCTGCCTCGGCGCCGCCCTCTCCGCCTCGGCCGTCGCCTGCGCCGCGCTGCTGGCCCTGACCTCGACCCCGCTGTGGCGCCTGCCCTTCTTCGGCGCCTGCCTGGCCGTCTTCCACTTCCTCGAGTTCTGGACCACGGCCCGCTACAACAGCCCGGCCGCCTCCATCGACAGCTTCCTGCTGACGGCCAACTGGCCCGCCTACGCCGTCGCCCACGCCTCGGCCGCCCTCGAGTGCCTCGTCGTCGGCGCCTTCTTCCCCTCCAGGTCCTGGGCCCCGCTGCACACGGGCCCGCTCCTCGTGCTCCTGGGCCTGGCCCTCGTCGTCGTCGGCCAGACGGTCCGCAGCGCCGCCATGGCCCAGGCCGGGCCCAGCTTCAACCACATAGTCCAGCACGCCCGCGCCCCCCAGCACCAGCTCGTCACCACGGGCATCTACGGCAAGCTCCGCCACCCCAGCTACTTTGGCTTCTTCTACTGGGCCCTCGGCACCCAGCTCGTTCTCGGCAACATTGTGTGCTTCGTCGCCTACGCCCTCGTGCTCTGGAAGTTCTTCTCCTCCAGGATCAAGGGCGAGGAGGCCGCCCTCGTCCGCATGTTTGGCGACGAGTATGTCGCCTTCCGCAGGGCCGTCGGCACCAAGCTCCCGTTTGTTCCATGAACTCGGTCGTCGTCTTGTGGGGTGTCTCATATCATCCTTCTCCCTCTTGCTTCTGTTTTTCCCCGCCGGCCTTTCTGTCCAAGGCCCATTGCCTGTTTCATGTCTTTCGGCGCCAGGCATGGATAGCATTTGCTGCAGTCATGCATTGCTTTTTTCTGTTCTCTGTAACTCCTGCTGCGAGGGACAGGGTGCTGAAAAGTGCTTGCGTTGGTGCTAGCGGTTAGCACACAGATTTTGCATCCGGGTTGTTCTAAAAAGGAGTAGAGGGCGAGACGAGCTCATTTTTGTGTTTTTGACATCTCGGAAATTTCTCAACTCCGAGATTTCTAGATGTCGAGTCGTTGCTTTTTTTTCTTCTTAGTAGGAGGGTTTCTCTCGTCAAACGCTTGACTAACCTATCCGTTGTTTTAAATCCTCATCATGCGCTGATCAAAGGCAAAGAGATGCGCACGCAGAAAAGACTTACACAAAAGAAATTGCCGCTGAGGTTGCCGAATACAACCGTATTCCAGAAATTAAAACTATCCTCTCTCGATCAATTCTAAGAGCTGTCGAGTCTTTAAGTCGATGATTTCGTGACAAATCTGGTCTCACATCGCTCTATTTTTTTTTCTCTCTTTTTCTTTTTCTTTTCTTTTTTTTCCCCTCCCATTCAGTCCAGGCTTCCGATGCTGCATCAGTCTTAGTGTGCACCTACCTCAACCTGGAAATGGATCTGGCCGCCGTTCCGGCTGACGCTCCCGTACTTTGCCTGCCACGCGTAAAAATACATGAGCGCTGCAAAAGGCTGTCCGAGAACGGTAAAAGACACCCAGAATATGCAGTTTCCCAGCAGCTTGCCCGTCGCCGACTGCATCTTCTCCAGTGGCGCCGTGATGGCAATGAGGGGTAGCTGTAGGAACATGCCCATGAATGCGACGCCTGGGTAAAGTTACATTTTAGTAAGCCAAGTTGCCACAAGGAACAAGGGAATAGCGGTAGCGCCTTACCGATAATGTTGTGAGTCGGGATACCCACGAGAACCTCGTGGAGGATGGCAGACAAAAGAAAGACCATTAGACTGGCGGCGCGCGGGCTGAAGCCACGGCCAAGCAGGGGCGAGTAGACGTGCCGCTTAAAGTACTGGTACACGGGCTTGTTCCAGGTGCGCCAGTAGACACCAAGCGACTCCGAGTTCCACCAGGGGTCGTAGAAGGAACGGTCCCCAAAGCGCATCACCTCGGCCAGGGCATTGAGGAAGGACTGGAAGAGGGCAAAGAAACCGGCGAGCCAGATGGCAAGAGAGATGGTCGACAGCTTGAGCAGGCGCTCGAGGATCGACATGACGTCGAGCGAGGCAATCTTGTCGAGCGAGTTGACGAGGACCGGGGTGGCGTACTGGGCGCTGGCAAACCAGATGAAAACGCTGAGGCAGAAGACCTCGGCGACACGCTTGGCCACGAAAAGCCAGCGGATGCGGGGGCTGCGCGGGTAGGCGGGCTGGTAGATGAGGGTGGGTGCCCACCAAAAGTAGCACAGGTTACCCATCGTGATATTCTGCGGGTAGGGCTTCTGGGCATAGATCTCGGGCAGGGCGTCACGCTCGCCCTTGGAAGGATGCAGGTAGGCGTGACGGAGGTCGCGGTTGGTGAAGGCGTACGAGGCCGTTTTGAGCCAGACGATGATGGCGTGCAGCTCCGTCAGCGTACCGATGAGCGGGTGGTGGATCTGGTAGTAGACAGTGAGCGTCGTGATGACGAGCGCCGCCGAGATGTTGACACCATGTAGCAGCGCCACCAGCTTCCACGTCGACATGAACTTGCGCGACTCATCGTCTGTCGGGCTCGCCGCGCCGGCGCCGCCCGCCGCATCCGACGTCCTCCGGATGCGCGACCGCGAGATTTTGGCCTGGTAGGCCGCGCCCAACTCGATCAGGTAGGCAGCGAACAGGAAGCAGGGGATGATCATGTAGAGCGCAATGCCCAAGACGACGTCATGCTTCCTGAAGTCATGGCAGTGTATGCAGATCAAGACTCCATACTAGAGGGCGGGCCGTGTAAGCACGCTGCTGAGATGGTAGACATCAAGGGTGAAAATACCTTCTGAAGGTTCTCTATCATGAGACGAAGGTTTCCGACAACTGCACAGCTTGTCAGCGGGGCGCGCCACCAAAAATCCGACATCCCTGGCATGTGGGTGGGCATGACGCCGCCATTCAGGTTCAGGGGCTGTTGACGGAAACGAGCAGGGGGACCCTTACCCAGCACGATCACCATCAGGTTGCGGAAGCCAACGAAGCTGGGCGACATATCCGTGTCGTGGCTGAGGCAGGACGGCCGCGACTTGGAGTGCAGGGCTGCGACGTGGCGGTACTTCCTCTGGAAAGCGCGCTTGAGCTCCTTTTTGGTGTTCTCGTCGGGTTCGGCAGCGTCGCGGTCGAGCCTCTCGGGCGCCATGGGGCCGCCGTTGGCGTGCGACTTGTCGTGCTGCTCCGACTCCTGTTCGGCGGCCGGCCGGCGCTGCTTGACGGCGCCATTGGCGAGGCCGTTGCCGTTGCCATTGGCAGCAGGCGAGTCGGCGGCGCCGTTGTGCGAGGCGTCGAGGCCTGTGGCCGTGGCCGTGGCCGTTTCCGTGGCCATGCTGGTCCGGTGTTGCTCTCCAGTCGCTGCGAATTTGATCGGCGGCGACAAAGGGTGGGAAAAAAAAAAGGTGGGTGGACGAGAGCCCCAAGCGAGAGTGTAGAATGGGGGGAGAGGATTTACAAGCGAATGGGCGGGCAGGCGAGCAGACCAGCAAGAAGAAAAAGAAAAGAAGAAAAAAGTGTGCCGGCGTGCTAGAAGAAACCTAAAGCTAATTACTTTGTCTTTTTTGGTCGGCGTAGCCTGTGCCAAAAGACCCTGCAGGCCTCGGCTTCTTTATCTGGCCGTCGACTCGTTTCTCAATCGGAGCAAAGTGGCAAGAGTGGACGGAATGGATCGGTTCTATTCTGGCAACCGCGCGCCCGCAGCGCAGGCAGGAGCCAGGCCAAGATCCGGGCCACCCGTCTGACGGGGAGGTGCTTGGGCAGTACCGTGTTTTACAGGGGCGACGGCCACAGCGAGTGGAGGGGCAGACCCGGCGTGGAACAACCAGGTGCGGGTAAAAAAGGGGAAGGGGCTGAAGGGGGCCGACGGGACTGTTTGACGAGGGCAGACAGCAGAGAGCGAGCGCATCAACCGATCAATCAATCACTCAATCACTCAATCAACCACCACATCGTCGCCGGCTGCGTGCGAGGGACCGCCACACATGTTTATAGCCAGGGACCCAGGCGCCCACCCAGGCACGCACCCGCACCCGCACCCGAACCCCTCCCTCGCTGTTGCCCACAGTAGGCCAACCGCCCGCAGCGCACCGTCCGACCCTGACAATCGTCCCATGCGCGCGCGTCTCGGCACCGTCGCATGCTCGCATTACGTCGTTGTGATATCTGCATCGGCCGCATCTGCAGCCCCCGCATGCACCAAGCTAAGGACGGCGGGTGGCAATTGCCTGGAGCCCTGACGCCTCCGATGACGAGCTGTGAGACGGATATGGGGGAGAAGCATATGCAGCAGCGAGGCAGCAAAGCGAGGTCCGAGGCTGTTTTCTTTTTTTCTCTCTCTCTCTTTTTTTCTTGGCGTGCTGTTGGTCGAGGGTCCCCGACGGTTGGAGGACGGGCAGAGATAAAGGCAGTGAGTGGTAGCAGCACCCGGCAGGGGTAGCTCCTGCTGTGCACACAGGCCTGTTTGGACCATTCCATGGCGACGTGCACCGCGGGAGAAGAAAAAACAAAATGCGTCAATGCGCTTGGCCTGGGCTTGGCCAGGATTTGCTAAGCAGGCTGGGCTGGGCTTTTCGTTTCGTTCGGACATTACCGGGGCCTCGATTGAGGCTGCAAAATGTGGGGCCCCAGAGACAGCGTGCACGCCCTTGCAGCACAACGCGACGAAGCTGGCTGGGTGCATTGGCCACACGCTTCGCGAAACGCGCGCCTTGGCCCTTTTTGTGCCATCGTGGCCATGACCGCCTAGGTACCGTCCCGACTTCGCCCACCTCCGGCACAACGACGCCATCAACTGCAAGCGCTGGATTGAGCCGTCACGTACCGCCCAGATAGTACCTCTGACTGACTAAGCTGCCCCGCGAAGACTGCTGGCCGCAGCGAGCGAGGCTGTACCGCCTCTGGCCCGGCCTGTCCTTGTCCTGCCCTGCCCTGCACTCAGCGAGTTGCAACCCGTGTGCAAAGCTGCAGCCCTCCGCTAGGTGGCCCCAGCTCCGGGCTCTTTTCTGCTGTTCTGAGACGCTGTTGAGGAGCAGCACAGTGCAGCCAGGGCTGCTTCTTTCTCGTCCTAGACTGAGGGGGCTCAGAGGCTTGTTCCAAACACAATAGAAAAAGCAACCAGCCAGGACCTGCCCTGAAGCCGACGACGGCAGGGGAACGGGGCAGGTTGTCACCATGGCTTACGAGCCAAGAGGAGGCGGCGGCGGCGGCGGTAACTTTGGTGGCGGAGAGGGTGCCGATGGCACTCATCTCCGGCCGAGAGGACGGAGTGAGTGATCGTATCTCAGTTTTCTTGCTCCCTTTTTCAGCTATCATCACCCGCATCAAATATCCACCGGACCAGAGAGAAGGGCCGCAGCTGTGCTGCTAGCCACTCGGCTTGCCAGCCCGTTGGCGGAGGTGCCAGTCTGCCTGGTAGGCACCCTCAGCTGCTGGCCTCCTGGCTTATATGCTGGCTGCACTTGCCGGTTCAACTGCTGGCTTGGGTTGCCTCAGGCTCCCCTTCCTCTCTAAGACGGGCAAACAATATGGCTCCTCCTCTACCCATCACTCCCCCTTTCTGTTTGTTTTTTTTTCTTCTTTTTCTTGTTTTTATTCGCCAGTCTTTGTGCCGCAGCGTTCATCAGGGCAGGTCAGCAATGTTGATAGAGTCGCTTCTTGATCCATCTCTGCCCTTCTGCTGTTTCCCATGGCCTCTTGCTTCGTCATAAGGGCCGGGTCCGGCGCCGGACCCTCGCCACGGAAGACCGGAAAGCTGCTTGCTGCTACCCACATCAACGCGGCACAAAATCTGGATATTAAACCCCGGGGCACACTCAATGCCCTTGTCATCAATCATTGGAACCATCCTGCTAACTATGGCTTGTTTCTCAAAGGGCCTGTAACCGACTACTCGTCAACGCTGGTGCGCTGGATGCGCCACCGCGATGCGCGGTACAAGGGCGCATATCATGGAGAGGCCGAGCGGCCGAGCCCGAGCTATATCATCGACATGCTCCCGCCGCACGCAAGAGTCAACAATGCTGCCGACTCGCTGCCCGTCAGGCACCTGCACTCGTCTCTGAACAAGGTCAAGCATCCCATCAACGTGGTCAAGTGGACGCCCGAGGGCCGGCGCCTGCTCACGGCGTCGAGCGGCGGCGAGTTCACGCTGTGGAACGGCACGGGCTTCAACTTCGAGACCATCATGCAGGCGCACGAGGCCGCCATCCGAGCCTGCGCCTACTCGCATCGTGACGAGTGGCTGCTGTCGGGCGACCACGACGGCATCATCCACTACTGGCAGCCCAACTTCAACAACGTTGAGACCATCCGTGACTCCAAGGACACGGTGCGCGACATCGCCTTTGCGCCCAACGACTCCAAGTTCGTCGTGGCCACCGACGACGCTGCCCTCAAGGTCTACGACTTCGCCGGCGCCACGCGCGAGGCCACCCTGAGCGGCCACCACTGGGAGACCAAGGCCTGCGATTGGCACCCGACCAAGGGCCTGATCGTGTCAGGGTCCAAGGACCACCTGGTGAAGCTCTGGGACCCGCGCTCGGGCCGGTGCCTGACCACGCTGCGCGGCCACAAGAACACCATCACCAAGACCGTGTTCGAAAAGGTCCGCGGCATGTGCCTGGCCACCTCGGCCCGCGACCAGACGGCGCGCGTCTTCGATCTGCGCATGATGCGCGACATCTGCCTGCTGCGCGGCCACGAGAAGGACATCACGACCCTGGCCTGGCACCCCATCCACGCCAACATGCTCAGCACGGGCGGCTCCGAGGGCTCGCTGTTCCACTACATCCTCGACGAGCCCAACACCCCCGACGGCCGGCAGCTGACAATCGCGCCCTACGACAGCGCCGACCCGGCCGAGACGCCCGCGCAGGTCATCTTCCCGGCCCACAAGCTGCCCTACGCGCACGACTTTGCCATCTGGTCGCTCGACTGGCACCCCCTGGGCCACATCCTGGCCTCGGGCTCCAACGACCGCATCACGCGCTTCTGGACCCGCACCCGCCCCGGAGACGGCGACGAGATCCTCAACGACCGCTACCACATTGGCGAGGCCGCCGCCGAGGCCCGTGGCACCTGGGACCGCCGCGGCCACCGCCGCCAGCGCCAGGAGGAGGAGGAGCAGGAGATGCAGGACGAGCTTGAGGGGCTCGTCGACCAAAAGGCCCCCGTCGCCGGCAACGGCGCTCCCCTCCTGCCCGGGCTCACGACCGGGCTCCCCGGCCTCCCGGGGCTCAACCTGGCGGCCAACCCCGGGGCCGCGATCCCCGGCGTCAAGAGCGGCGGCATGCCCGCGCCGGATGGCAGCGGCGCCGTCC
>PYSQ01000601.1:0-16012 GCA_003049435.1 Nakataea oryzae | reverse complement strand
GAATGCTTCCATTCATTGAACGCGGTGGGCAGATACCCTTCGATTCTCTTCCAACCCATATTTTCTTTGCCCAGCGGATTTGCGTGTCATGCCACTTCTGCTGCATTTTCACATTCACGGACGGCGTCTTCGATACCACATACTTTCAAGACTTTGTTCGAATTTTGGCCCGGCCCGGCCCGCCCTCCTTAATTATTCAGACCCGCGCTGTAGCACGATTCCACCCTTCCTAACATTGGCCTCGCCAAACCCCTGATCCTGCCCTCCCCCGCTAGCAACGGTCGATCTTTCCACGAGATAACCTGGGGTATCGATAGATCTGGTCACTTTCTGCATCTATTGGCATGGCGGTCTCCTGTTTTGTTCTTCCTTTCTCTTCATCGCATATGTCTCGGCGTCAGCGGGAAGTATCACTGTTGGACTCATTTGCTCTTTTCTCCTATTTCCTTCTTCTCTCTTTTATTTCTTTTGGTACTGGGTTATGTTTCGCGAAGTCATCTCCATAGACAAATGCCTTCGTCGAACGGAACGCTTGTGATTAGGGGAGGAGCGTTGTCGAAGCACGGATATCACGGAAATTTTGGATGACGTGGATAGAGGCATTCGCTGGACGGCACGGCGCTTTTCTGTGCTTGTCGCCGAGGCCCCTGGGTGACTCTGCCTCTGGTGCACGACACGCGACAGCTGAGGCGGAGCTTTATGTCGGAATACCAACATGGAAGAGTTGGGAGGAACCAACTGGATGAAGGAGGATATATCCTATTGGCATGTGTACATTGTATCATACGAATCAGAAACGGAAATTGATGGTTTAGTTTAGGCATATTTTGTCTGAGCCATGCCCATTCATTGTGACCCAAATGGGCAGTATGGGTCGTTGCGCGGCCCAAGATCCCATCTGGGAGTTCGTGGTGACTCGTCGAATACGACGTGCTGCACGACAAGATGAGCAAACGCCCTGCATAGTGTGCACAACGGCGTCTGGTGACGTGGGTGTGTGGGGCCTTCTTGCGGTGCAGCTCTCTGAGCGATGGTGGGGGTTGAATGGAGCTCGTGCTCGCGTCTGAACGCTGCCAAACCCAAACCACACCACCACAATTCCCTGGAAACCACGAACCCTGCATCTCGTCTGTTTGCCAGCGGGAAGAATCCCGGGGAGTGAGAGTCGCGAACCGATCGGCGCGGGGTGTCGACTAACAGCACACCTCCAGAGGCGACCCAAGGCGGCTCGGTCAAGACCTGCACCCCCTGGAAACCCCAGCAAACAAACGATGGCGTCCCCGCCCAGGTACAGGAGCCCGCGTCTGCGCCGGCCATCCGCATCGACGCCGTCCTCACCCAACCCGAGCGGGTCTCAGTTTGTCGGAGGGGCGAGGGCCTCGCCAGGACCCGCCGAAGCCGAGGATGTGGCCGAGGTGGACGCAGGCAACGACGACGGCGTGGCCGGCGACGACATACCGCTGACGATGACGGCGTCGGTGATGCTCAGCCAGCTGCCGCGGGACGCGACGGCGGCGCTGGCGGACGCGGGCGCTTTCCCCGCCGACCTGAAGGTGGTGGTGCGCTTCAAGCCCGTGGGCGGGAGCGCGCCGCCGCTCAAGAAGGAGCTGAGCAAGATCAGCGCGTCGCAGCGCTTCGAGTTTGTCGTCCTGTACCTGCGCCGCACCCTCAAGGTCGCGCCGTCCGACAGCGTTTTTCTCTACATCAACTCGACGTTTGCCCCGGCGCTCGACGAGATCGTCGGGAACCTCCATCGGGTGAGTGGCCCCGCCCTGGTTCTCCTATGACCTTTGGCGTATGGTCATGCGCGGATCTAGCTGATTCTCTTCTGTTCTCTGCAGTGCTTCAAGGATTCCAACGGTCAGCTGAATGTCTCGTACTCCATGACACCGGCGTTCGGATGAAGGGCCGCCACCAAGCGATCGTCCACTTTGGCAACCAGAAAATATTTACCGTCTATTCTAAGCGAGCGCCATCATTCCGTCGACACCTGTCGTCGCATCTCTATATTCGAAAAGAAGCAGATAAAACGCAAACAAAAAGAGCAGACAAAACCAGGGAGAAAGCGGCCAAGGGTAGAAAGCATGCAAGGTATATCCGCCTCCCAAACAAAAACGCCACACTCATGCCGAACCAGGATGTATAGTCTGAATGGCTGTTATGATGATAAATGTAGGGCAGAACGCTGACTGAAGCAAGAGGACAAGACCAACAGCCATAACCCATGGCTCTATGATGATGACTGCTTCTCTGCATCAGTCTTCTCAAGCGAGGCAGTGAAGGCGGCCAGCTCCTCGGGCGGGATGGGGTAGGTGTGCTCGGGGGCGGGGTAGGCGCGGGACTTGACTTCGTCGCGGTAAGCCTCGATGGCCCTGAGCGACTCGGCCCAGACGTTGCCGTACTGCTTGACAAACTTGGGCAGGAAGCGGCCGGGAGGGAAGTTGCCCGTAATGTCGATCTGGACCAGCACCTGGCCAGAGCACCCGTTGCCGGCGCCGATGCCGATGGTAGGAATGTGCAGGCGGCTGGTCAGGAGGGAAGCGACCTCGGCAGGCACGGCCTCGACGACGGTGGCGAAACAGCCGGCCTCCTGGACGGCGAGGGCATCCTCCAGCACCGCGGCGGCGCCGGCAGCGGTGCGCCCCTGGACGCGGAAGCCGCCGAGGGCATGCTGGCGCTGTGGGGTCAGGCCGACATGGCCCAGCACGGGGATGCCGGCGGAAGTGAGGCGGCGGATGGTTGGGGCCATCTCGCGGCCGCCTTCGAGCTTGACGGCCTGGACGCGGCCTTCCTTGATGAAGCGGATGGCGGTGGCCAGAGCCTGCTCGGGCGAGACCTCATAGGAACCCATCGGCAGGTCGCCGATGGTAAAGGCCGACTTTGTAGCGCGGGCGACGGAGCGGCAGTGCAGCAGCATCTCGTCGACGACGACCTCGCTCGTGTCCTCCATGCCCAGGGCGACCATGGCCAGGCTGTCGCCGACGAGGATGACGTCCATGCCGGCGGCGTCGGCTACGTGGGCGCTGGGGAAGTCGTGCGCGGTCATGACGGTGATGGGCTCGCGCTTGCGGTGCATGGCGCGCAGCGTGCTGACCGTGACCTTCTTCCTCTGGTTGGGCAGCGGCGAGCCCATGGGCGAGTGCGAGCTGTACCTGCGCTGGTCCAGGGGCTGCCGATGGTGGTGGTGGTGGTGTTGGGGTTGGGGCAAGGGGCGGCAGCCAGGGGCAGCCAGGGTTAGGGGTCGTGCGGTGCAGGCGAAGGGTTGGATTGTTTGACGCAGCGCGGTGATCGAGGCACGCGACCCGGCCATTGCGGACGGGATAATTGACGGTTGCATGTTTACGGTACGTGGGCTGCCGGGGAAATTGACCGTATGGCAAGGTATAGTGTACTTTGGGGGAGATAATATGCAGGTGCTTGCCCACAAGGAAGTTCAATGGCAAAGTGCTGGCTGCAGAGCAAAATCACTGGGCAGAGTATTCAATCTGGAGAAAGAAGAAGGAAAGAAGGCAAGAGTTCGAATTGCATTTTGGAATTGTCGGGCGTGTGCTTCTGGTGCTTTAATAAGCTAAGGTCATGATGGTTTTTACTCGCGTACAATCCAGTATCATCGCAGGCTCCCCTGGCGGTTTGGATTTTTTTTTTCGCGTCCCCAATTTCTGTGCTGGGAACATTGGCGGTGTCCGGCCGCCCTGATACAGGAGAGAGGTAGGTACCGCGACAAGCAAATTTAGCACTGCAAGTGACCTGGAGCGTCTGCACGGCGTCCAAGTCCCAGGCGGGAGCGGGGCGGGCGAATGCAAGTGTTGCGTTGCGCCGCGCGCCAGGTGGGCAGCGCCCCAAAGAGACTCTGGAACGGAGCGGAGCGCCAAGGTTCTTGAGAAGCCGAGGTTGCATGGGAAACCGTGCGGGCCACGCCCGTGCCGCGTGCTTTGCCAGGCCGTGCCCCAGGAACAGCTCAACGGTCTTTGCGTCCTGCGGATTTGCCCGAGCTGTCGATCGGGGGGCCACAATTGATGGTTGCTCGAGACGGCGACTGGCCGCCGCTAGGCTACCTGGTGCTACCTGCCCCTTTTTCCGCGGGGAGCATGGAAGGCCAGGGGCGGCAAGCCCGGCGCATCTTCTCAAACAAGACAGACAGACAGCCGCGACTCCAGCTCAAGGGATTTCTGACTCTGGCTGACGGCAACAAGTCCTCCTCGGTGGCGTCTTCGGCCCAAGGACCCGACTCTGGACTGACTTGCAAGAGCCGGCCCCGCCCGCGAGTCTGCATCCGGAACAGGCTGGCCCAGTCGGGGTCAGGTGGCTTTCCCGATGCGGCAATTGCTTTGCTTGTTTGGCCCCGCGCCTCACAGACAGGCGCACGAACTCGGGACGACGGCGAAGACCTGGGGACGGGCGCTGGGCACATGACGGGCTGAGGGGAGGAGCACGTCAGGCCGGGCCCATGATCTCACCACCACACACGCCTTCACCGGCCGCGAGTAGAATCCAGGGCCGGCTCCCTTTTGGTCGCAGGCCCAGGTTGGGTAGAGTTTGGGCTAGGCCAGGACTCGGGGGTGCCAGTAAAAAAAAATCAATCCGCACAGGTCTTGCTGCTGCTTGCTAGCCTCAAAGACCAACCAATGCACACCCAAAAAAAAATATCGGCGCGAGCCAGGCTCGGCACCTGAATGTCCACCCCCCGGCTTCGGCCCACTTTCACCGACAGTCCAATCGCCTCGATTTGGCTGCTGCCAGAGTCTGGCCCCCGCCTCAGCTGGCTTATCGGGCACCCATGACCCCTGCCTTATCACCGGCCTCCACATCGCCCCATCGTGAATTCCCCGCCTGCAGCTCCAACGTGCGGGCAGCTAACCTGACGTTGCCTCACGCCGCCGCCGACTCCCTGACTCGACCCAGCGAAACGTCACCTTTGTCGCCCAAAGTGTCCTTGCCTGCCCTTTCTCTCGCCCTTGAAATACCAAATCCGCCGCACCCTTGGCGTTTCCCGTCTCCTCCTGCCTTGCCACCTGTCTGCCTCCATCGCCAGCCCCCGACCGCCCCAACAGAGCCCAACAGCAAGCCCGCGCGATCCCCTGCTGCCGCACCGAACCCCCTGCGACGCACCCCGATCCCCTCGAGACCGATCGACCGACTGTCCGTCTGTCCGTCCCTCCGGCCGACCAACCGACAGAGTATCCGACACCAACAGCCTAGGGCCAGTCCCCGAAATCAAAAGACCTGCGACTCCTCCGCCGAAGCAGCCCTCCACCAGACCGCCAAAATGAGTAGCCCTCGACGGCGCATCGAGACCGACGTATGCCTATCCCAGCCCCCGCGCTGCTCCCGCGCCGCTTCCAACCCCATGGGGGAACATCACGCCCCGTGAATTGCCGGCCACCTTGCTGACTGGATGCCTATTTTTGTCTGTTTAGGTCATGAAGTTCGTTCCGCCCACGCCAGATCTGGTTCCGCCGGCCCTTTCTCCCGTGGACTCGTCTCAACTAACACGCTCTCTGCCAGGATGTACGATAGAAGCACGCCGCCAACCATGCATCTATTTCTCTTACTAACGTTAGCAGGTTCATGAGCGACTACGAGGTCACCCTGGTCAACGACAACAGTATGCTGCCGCCCCCTCGCCCTCGCATTTCCTCCCCTTGGCTCCCCTCTAACATTGTACTGGCGGCTAGCTAACATATCTCTCCAGTGTGAGTCTCTAGGAACTTGACGCTTTGCAGCGCGTCCTGCTTCTTTGCACCTCGCAGCCTTTACTGAGACGATCCCAATACGCACAGGCAGGAATTCTACGTCATATTCAAGGGCCCTCAAGAAAGTCAGTAGCTCCGTGAACTGAAGTGACATGGCCAGTCGGCCGACATCGGCGCTGCCTATCCAATCAGTAAAAAAAACTCTATCAAGATGGAATGGCTGACAGCCGCCAAACCGAAACAGCTCCCTTCGAAGGCGGTACTTGGAAGGTCCACGTCGAACTCCCCGACCAGTACCCGTACAAGTCTCCCAGCATCGGCTTCGTCAACCGCATATTCCACCCCAATATCGACGAGCTGTAAGTCATCCTCGTGGGGGACGGTCCATTTTGACGGTGGACTACCAGAGGAAGGAAGAAGGGCCAAGGGCTAAGAAGGCTTTCTGGGCGGATGCCCCTCGTTTCGAGCATATCTGCAGATCTGGCTCCGTCTGTCTAGACGTTATCAACCAGACCTGGTCTCCCATGTTCGACATGATCAACATTTTCGAGGTCTTCCTGCCACAGCTGCTGCGGTACCCGAACCCGACCGATCCTCTGAATGGCGAAGCGGCTGCGCTGCTCATGCGCGAGCCCAAGAGCTATGATGCCAAGGTCAAGGGTGAGTGAGCGAGCTCCGCCGTTTGACTCGTGTCTACTTCTAGCATGAGCGGAAACGAGGCGGGCAGGACAAGACAGGCTATGCCTCTCCATCCAGAGATGCTAGAAAGCCCCCCTCCAGAACCACAGAGCTGACGGGTAGGGTTGTCTTGAAACAGAGTATGTCCAAAAGTACGCAGGCAGTGACACGACCAACGAAGGGGGTGCCGAGACCGAGGACGATGACGACATGTCCTCGGTCGCAAGCTTTGGTGACGATGACGATGAGGAGCCGGCCGGCAAGATGGACGATGTCTAAAGATGACCTAGCCATGGAGACTCAATGATCCGTCTGCGGCGGATTCCTCGTCGCAAACAGTCGCGGCTCCGGCAGGTCCTGGCCCGGCGCATCATCTCTCAGTCAGGCCGGGCCTTGAGGGCACAAAAGCCCGTCAACGGATTTTCTGGTTTCTTGCTTTGATCGGCTGTCTTTGCTTATTTGAACTTCCTTTCCTATTCCTCCTCTTTCCCGGTTGGCCGAGAAGCCGGGACTCTCCCGGACTTTGGTCAACGGCGCTTCCCCTCAAGCCAGAGTTGGTTTTGATATGAGCTATACGCACAGGGTTCGTTTTCTTCTTGTAATATCCTCTCGGCAATGGGCGTTTGTTGGCTTTTATTTTCGTCCCTTATCTCATTTCTTTTACCGTGGATGATGTGGACCGAGGTGGCATACAGCGAGCAGAGAGGATGCTGATGAAGGGGTTTTGGGAGACGAAGCAGAACATGATGGGCGAGCAAAGAGAATGGCGAATAGGCAAGATCAGGGTCCGGGAAATGCACAATTTCGACTTTTCTTTTTTTGCTGAAAGTATCAAGGCAGGAAATTTTGGATGTGCCTTTCGTTCTACTCTGGAGGGTTGGCTAGCCATGATGGCGGGATTCCCTAGCTTTTGCTCTTTGGACATGCGCTTCATCCGTCTTCTGGATTCTAGATCTCTCTGATTATCAGCATTGCTCTATCTGCTCATGCACATGCTTTACCAGGAGCCTGGTGTGATTCAACTCGGCAAAACCATGGGTTTTGGGAGGCATGCTGGGATGAGAAGATGTCACTGACTTGTCTCATCGCATAAAAACGGACAGCAAGAAGCACAAAGAGTAGTGGGTGACGAAAAGGCTATTGTTCTATCTATCAATATCTCCTCCCTCGCGAGAAAAAAAAATCTACCTGCCCCAGCTACACAGCCAGTCGAGCACGCCCCGCCGGGCCTTTGGAGCCGGCGCAGTCTTCTCGTCCGCCTCCGAACTGCCTACGGAGACAGCATCGCTCCCGGGGAGAGCAGCACGACTCTCGACCTTGGCAGATCTTGAAGCCGCGAGATAGTTGACGGTCAGACTGAAGTCGCCATCCTGCTCACCAAAGAAACTGTCGGTGCGATAGTCATGTTAGATCACGTAGCAGAGAGCCGAGCGAGTCTCGGCTAAAGGACGGCGTCGAAAGGAACACTTTGTCGCGTGAGGACAAGACATACCTCCTCATCATGAAGGAGACGCGTTTGATGTTTGCCAGGTCCAACTTGGCGTCCTTGACCTCCCTTCCGCGGTACGTGGCCTTGAAGTCGGACAGAGGCATCTCGACGAGGCGCGTCTGGTTGCCCTTCTCGGCCGCCGCGGCCGGCTTGACGCAAAAGCCGTACTCCCAGCTCACCGTGGTCTGCTCGCGGCCGTCGGGGAGGGGCGGGAGGAGGTCGTTCTTGAGCGTGATCGTGTAGATCTTTCCAGACGCCCCGTCGGCGCCGCAGCAGCACGCGGCACTGTCGGTCCCGTTCTTGTTCGCCTGCTGCTGCTGCTGCGGCGGAGACGAAGACGAAGACGACGGCGGCACGACAATCTCGGCCACGAGGCCAGAGGCCCCCGTGAGGTCGAGGCTGAAGGGGTCGAGGGTCCGCTGCGAGGCGAAGCCGGCGCCGCCCAGGGCCGTGGTGTTGAGGTGGCCATAGAAAGTGGCGGCGGTGCGGGTGCCGTCCGACGGCGACGGCCCCACCGTCAGGTGCGAGACCGAGACGCCGCCCCGGACGCGGTCGTCCGACGCCGTGAAGCGCGACGCATCCCACGGGCTGCACAGGCCACCCTCCGTCTCGATTAGCCCATGCGCGCTCCAAAGGTGACGTCGAATGACAAGATGATTTTGCGAAGAGGGGGAAAGTCCGGCGCTAGCCCGGCCTGACGATGTCATCCGTCATGCGTCCTGAGCCTTGTGCATCTCCCCCGGCCCCATCGCGACAACTTGCTTTCCCCTTCCATGAGGCACGGATACGAGCAAATTTGCCGGGATTCCTCCTCGGGTGAAAATGCCAGAACAGGACACATGATTCGGGCAGAGGATCTAGGCTAGCCCCAGGCATGGCTCGTGGCCGGAGGGCAGATGGAGGGCGACACGGAACCGAAACCCCATGGGGTTCAGGCTTCATGCTGCATATTATCCGCCATCCAGTACGGGTGAAGACGGGTGATGTTTTGGGGGCAGAAAAAAAAAAGAAGGCCGGAAAGGGCCACGACATGAGGGAACGGATATGCTGGGTGACGTACCGGTCACCACCACCAAAGATGAAGCTGCTCTGGCCGACGGCCGCCATTGGAACGAGCAGCAAAGATGCGAGGGGCCAGCTGTGCCGCCCGGTTTGGTTGTTGTGCTGCGGTGCGCGCGGCGGGCTCTACCTGGGGCAAGGGGATGATGGGAAGGATCAGCCTGTGGCGCCTTGCTATTGGGCCCCCGAGGCCGCGGGCGCGGCGCAGGTGGGCTGGAGGGGGCGCGCGCGCAAAGCCCTGGGGCTGTTCCGCCTTTGGGCGCCCTTAGCTCCGACGAGGCCCTCGGCGGGTCGACTGCCGAATAAGTCGAAACGTCCGGCCGTGACGGGCGAGCGCCCGTCGTCTAAACGTGGTCTGCTCCGAGGGGGTGGATGGGCGGACGGGGGAAAACTCACCTTTGTGCAGAGGTCGAGGTCGGTTGGTGTCGAGAGAGGGCCGGAGATGCACTTGGGGAGGTGAGCAAGGCAAGAGAAGAGAAGAAGAGGGCGGAAGGGCGGGAAAGAAAAAGGAGAGCACACGTCTCTACAATGTGGAGCGCTGGCAAACTCAATTGCGGTGCAAAAAATGCCCCCATCAATGGTGAGGGCAGCGCCCCCTGAAGCGCAGCACGCGTACGTCATGCAACGCCAGCCAGGGAGGACCCCAGCCCCTCGGGTCTGGCGGCGGTGGCGCGCGCAGGCAGGTGCAGGTGCAGGCGCGGGCGCAGGGTGCGGTCGGCAGTGGCTTGTGTGCCTTGCCCTGGGCGGCGCGCCCCCTTGGACAACAGCCCTGCGGCATGCCGACCTGTGGCGCATGCTGCCCGCCCCGACTCGCCGGGCCCAAAACATGCAGCAGAGCAGAGCAGACCCAGGGCGGCGCGACTGATAGGCAGGAGCGGCCCTGCGTGCCTGCCTTGTCCTCCATGCCAGCCATGCCAGCCATGCCATGCCAGGGCTCCTTCCGGGCGTTCCGGCCTCCCTTTGGCAAGATTGGCTTCTGACCCGGCCGCGTGCGCGCCGGTGCCGTAGGCTTACGCTTGACTGCCTTTGGCCAAGGTCGTGGACGCTTTCGAGGGAGGGCCACCACACACCCCACCACCTGCCATCTGCCATCTGGCCATGGCCATGGCCATATACGTATGTACGTATGCACGTATGCACGTATGCGCATGTACGTGTATGTATGCTATCTATGCATTCCGCCGTCGGGCTGGCTTTGGGTGCCTACGGCAAGACTGCCGCCGTGCGAGGCAGATGCGACACGAAGCAGGGCCGCCGCCGGCCCAAGGCAGCCGGGAGCGAGGAGGAGCGAGGCGGGAGCGAACCGTGACGTTGCGTGGGCTTAGCGCGCCTTTATCTTGGTTTCGCGGCGGCCCTATTTCCAAGTTTGGCCCCAGTCCCGGCGAGGCAGGACGCGACGACTGGCGGAACAGACCCAGGCCTCGTCTCGCTACTGTCTCTCTCTCTCTCTTTCTCTCCTCCTCCTCCTCCTCCTCACCCCTCCGGCCAGGAGGCTAAAGATGCAAGCTGCAGGATCCTTCCGGGGCCTGCCTCGCCAATTATCGCCGGTTGCTAAGGCTGCCTGCTCCCAGGTTCCAGATGCGACACTATGGCGGCCAAGAGGTCGATGGCACTTCTATTTTGGTCCCACGCCAGCGCGCATCAACTGACCGACCGGGCCTTTTTTTCCCTGCTGGTGGCGGCCGGCCGGGATGCGCCTGCGTGTTACTCTCCTAATTGTCTCCCCACCCCTTTTCTTCACCCGGCCCCCTTTGTTCTCTGCTCCTCATTGCCGTGCATCTGTGTTGGCCCTGTGCGACCATGTAGAGTCCCTCGCGACAGCCCAAGTTCAAGCACGCGCACGGAGTAGGCATGCTAATGCAACTCCTCGTCACGAGAAGCGATTTGGGCAAGAATGTGGGTTTTTTCTCTTTCGTTTCGGCGACCGATGGGTTGCCATCGCTCGCCCATGGGCCGGAGCCGCCTCGCTCCTCCAGGGTGGCGGTCACACACGCACACGCACACTCGCACTCACACTCGCACACAACCATCCACGGAGACCCATGCCTAATACGGTGCAATATTCCCGCCGCGGCACGCAAAGGAAGAAGGGGGCGTGATGCGGCTCACAGCCCGAGTCCCTTCTCCTCCGAGTCCCTGCCAGCCCGCTCGGGCCAGCACGGCGAAATCAAATGTGCTCGCTCTCGTGTAACCACCAAAATGACAGAAACCTGAACGAACGCCTTGTCGCTCCCCGCCAAGCACGCCGAGCTTTGCGGGACCCCCGCCGCCGCCGACGCCGCCGCCGTCCCCCGTTGTCACCCCCCTTGCCCTGCACCAGCATTAGCTAGGTGTCTATGCGTGTATGTTTGTGTACGTGTGTGCACGTGTATAGATACGGAGCACGCGCGAGCAGAGAGGAGGGTTTTACGAGGCTGGCTTGCGAGAGAGAGGGTGGCGGGGCGCATCGGAGGGGAAGAGTCGATTTACGAGTTTCCTTTTCCATAATCATGTCGCGAGAAGCCGCCGTGGGGCCTGGTGACTTTGCTGCCGCCGAGCGCGGGTCTCTGGTTTCGCGTCACCCAGCAGCAGCAGCCGGGCGGACCTTGCTCAGCCTCTCAGATGGCACGCCTTCTCTCCGCATTTCTCAGTCCGCAGACAGGGCTGCGGCAGCGAAGACAAGGAGAGAGACAAAGAGAAAGTATAAACAAGAATAAAACGAGATAAAAAGTTTAAAAAGTACCATGCAGGTGGCCCGGAATGGCCACTGCGCCAGACTGAGGCAGGCCCTCTCCCATTGAACCTTTGGCCCCGTTTAATCTACCAGGGGCGACGGCCGGGGATGGGAGGGGTGTGCGTGGTCTCTTCACGTGCGCGAGGTGCATGCCAAAAAGTGCCTTGGGCCCCGAACCAACTCCACAGCAACACCAAGACATCCACAGCCGCCCATGAACCTCTCTCTTCTCTCCACATTTCAGAGGTACTCCGGGTACCGCACCCGATGACAACCCAAAAACAAAAAAAAAAAAAAACATTGTCTGCAACAGCACCCTGGGCCCCCTCGCTTCAATCATGCACTTGGCGATGGAGGACATCCGGCCAGGCTCCTGGAGAAAAAGAGCGTCCAAGTAAAATGAGCAGCCGCAAGGGCAACAACCCCACCCCGGATTGTGACAGCGGGAAGCTACTGTACCTGTTCGCCTCCTTGGTCAGCACCTGCGGGAAAGTCAGCACCATGTATCCCCCTCGAGTGCCGCGAGGTAAAGTCTTGACTGCAGATCTTGGCCTCTCCCAATTACGCATATTTTGGGGCCTTTTTCTCTCTTTTCTCTTTTCTCTTTTTTTGCAGGGATAACCTCTCAAGACCATTTTCCTTTTTTGGCTGCGGTTTGTCTGTGGGTAACCAACTGCAAGGCCACCATTCTCAACGACGGCCTTTTTTTTTCTCCATCTCGCCTGCCCATCTCCCTCCCTCCCTCCCTCTGTTTGGCAGGCCGGCAGGCCGTGCCCGTCCATTGCGGGCCTTGATGGGCGGCGGGCGACCCATGCACGCTCTTTCTCCGCCCCATGGACCGTGGGAAAGTGCGTGGTTACACAACCACTCGGCTCGGACTCATCGACGAATGGAGCACACCCCTGAGCGAGCGAGCATGGGCGGGTGGCTCGGAGTGGGGAAGGAGGAGGAGGAGGAGGGGGGAGGGCACGGGGGAAAGGGCCGTCCGTTACACAACGAGAAGAAAGAAACACACGCCCAAACCCTACACAACAGTCAAGGTAGCAGTACTTTGCAGCCGGGCAGGCGGGGAGGAGGGTTCGCGACTGGAATGCGAGGGCCGGATTTGGAAGCTGCCGCGTTCCTTACAAAGCAGGCAAGCAGGCAGGCAGGTAGCGAAGGCAGACCAGACGAGACAAAGTGGGTGGTGCTGGTGGCCTTTTGCAACGAGTGGGCTGCAGCCCACCAAGTGCCGTTGCGGTGCGGTCGATCACAGGTGGCACGATCATGTCGGCGGCGCCCGCGAATGCCTCGCATCAAAGGGCCAAGGTTGCGACGAAGCAAGGGATGATAGTGAAATGCACATGTTTCCAGGGACAACCAAAAGGGAGAAAGATGAAGAACCATGCGTTTACTGGCAGCTAATTATCCCCACCATGCTTCTGGGCAAAATCTATGTTTTTTTTTTCTTTCTCTCTCTTTCCTGCTCAGCCTGGTCTGGCGCATCTCTATCCATCTGGGCACCTTTTGCCAGCCCAGCCCGCCGTTCCGCGCACGCAGCCAGGGGTGGGGACCCAGAAAAAAAGGCGACGATCGATTTCCCGGAATTCCCGCGCTCGTGCTCGCGCCTTTTAGCTGCTGTTGCTGGCCTTGCGAAGCCTCCTCCAGGCTTGTTGTACCCATACTTGAAGCTCCACTTGGCACGTCCATATCGGCCTGCTTTAGCTACATGCATCCGTCCCTCGAGGGATTGGAGGGGCGAAGGAGGGAAAAGGGCCCTACGTAACGTGACAGGCGCCCGGTGGCTGAGGCAGTTCCTTCGGAAACCAGCCTGCAGTGCCTTGGTTCAGCCCGGCCTAAAAAAAGGCGGAAAGGCTGCGTGCGCGTTCGAAAGCGCCGAGATTGGGGGTCGGGGATAACGAGCCAGGCGGGCCCGGCTCGGTCCCTGGAGGCACGAGACCGAGAATTGGAGAAGCTCTGATGTAAACCTGCGTCCCCGTCCCCGTCTCCTCCCCCCGAGACCAAGACCCCAGTCAAGCTCGAGGGCCTGTGTGTCTCCCACATCCACATCAGCATCAAAGCGCGCGGCCCCAACCGCCTCAGTCAGATTCTTATCACCACAGTTCCGCTACTAAGGACAGGCACCACGATTATTGCATGTCGTGCGTTTCGCGGGCAACTTGCGTGTCTTCTGAATGTAATAGATTTTAGAAAAAAAATTGTGCACTATGTTAAATATTCCAACAAAAATGGACACCCGGACACCATTTTTGACCTGGAGCAGCCGCTCCCAGTCAGTTCCTCTAAGTAACCCCCCGAAATATGAAAGAAAAAAAAAGAGACAGCCAGGCCTAAAAGAGACAGAAAGGAAAATACTTGCGCAACAAGTAAAAATAAAGAAACAAACGGGAATCCACTTTCTCCCGGAAAATAAAGGCTTTTCCATCCAAAAGGGAGTGTGCGCGCAAGTGGTGGTCGTCAAGAGAGATGGTGTGTGATGATGATGGGGAATATGCGCCGTCGCTTTCCATGGAAATACAAGACATGAATGGGGCCAAATCCCAGTGCCAGAAAACAACCCGATAATGCCAGGGAGAGTAGAGTAGGTGGGGAATAGAAAGGGGAATCAGTTGGCGTTGAACCGCCCGCTAGGTCTTCACTCAATAAATCATGGGGAGCCCGGTCATCGGGAGCCGAGCCGGTCTCCTATTCTTTATGTTTTTTTTTTCTTTTTTCTTTCTTTTTTTGTGTTGATTTTATTCTCTTTCTCATGGCAAATGCATGCTCAGATCAGGCCGGGAGACCCTGGCATGGAAAGCGGCGTTTTGGGGTACTCGTAGCCCGAGTCGGAGCAATTTGTCGAGTGGTCAAATCCATGCGACAAAGAAGGAGTCTGTTCGACGAGGTGGGGTCACGATAATCAGCACTCATGCTTTTGAGGCAGAGGCACCAGGGCGGTGGTGGCGGTGATCGGGAAGAGAAGGTGGCGAGGAGGAGGCAAAGCTCGTCTGCAGACGAGGCAGAGACAAGTGTGGAGGAGCGGGAGGGACTGGGTACGAGTGAGGCTGCTGGCGCGAAGAACTCACATGAGGGTTCGAGTGGTGCTCGTACGGCGCGGGGATCTCCATGCTGGCCATGTATCCGTAGTTCATGTTGTACGGCGCCATCTCCTCCCCGTAGCCCGAGTCCCTCTTCATGCACGCGGCGTCGCTGAAGTGCGTCATGGGCGGGAGCGTCACCGGCATGGTCGTGGGGACCAGGTAGTCTTGGTAAGCCTCGGCCGCGCTCACTGGCTGGTAGACTGGCGCCTGCTGGGGCGGGGATGTGCTGTACTGCGACACAATGATGTCCTCTGGGGGCGGGTACGTGTAGAAGAAGCCCGTGGGCGAGTGCGACCTCTCGCGCTCGTCGTAAGGGAAGATGTCGTCCTCGGGGTGCATCGGGGGCGTGAACTGCTGGCTGTGGTAGGTCATGGGTGGCGTCAGAGGGGCTACAACTGGTGCGGGCTGCTGCTGCTGCTGCTGGGTCTGTTGCTGCTGGGTCTTCTTGGAGCTGGCGCGCTTGCTGTTGTTGTTACTCCTGGTCTGGCTGTTGCTGGCACCGTTGCTGTTTCCAGAGCTGGACTTCTCGTTGCCAGACGATGTGCCGTCAGAAGTGCCCGCGCGCCGCTCCAGGTCCTCCAGGCGCCGCTTGAGCTTCTTGCCTGTGGAGGGGGAAAAGAGGAGACCATGTTAGCTCGCTGCCCCGCGAGGGAAGACCCGGTGGCTACGAGAGGCGCGCGCGCATCCGCGCCGGCTCGGGGAAGCTACTTACGGTAGTTGCGCTGAGCAATGCGGTTCTGTATCCTCCGGCGCTCGGCAAGGTCCGAGATCTTGGTCCAGTCCTCATCAGGGTTGGCCGAGGCGCTGAAGGCACTGCTGGTTCCCGAGTATTGCCTAGGGGCCGGGTGGGCCGCTGGCGCGTAGTACTGCTGCTGGGGCATTGAGAACATTGTGAAGGGGGCTTGTTGCCGCGAGGCTATCGTCGGGTGCCTGAGTGTTGATGCCGGTGCCGGTGTTGTGAGGTAAGGCTCGCTATATGTGCTGGGAGCGGCAGAGTAGAGAAGGTGGTTGATCATGAGCTCGAGCTTTGAGAAGAGTAGGGGCTAGGGGCTGAGGAGGGATATATATCTTCGTCTTCCTCGCCGCTTGATCTTGCTTGGGATCGGTGGTGGTGGCATGTTGACAGCGGGGGGAAGGGCCACATTATTAAATATCCAAACACCATCTAGGGGAAGGATGAGAAGGCGTGTGCAAGGTCGACGGCCGCGCCCTGCCCTGCGGGTGTGGGATCCCGACAGCCCACACTCCCTGTGGTACTTTCTTTTTTGTCCCACACACCTCTTCCGGACCACCCTCCCCC
>PYSQ01000600.1:5309-16113 GCA_003049435.1 Nakataea oryzae | reverse complement strand
GCCCTGTGCGGCGCCGGGGAGTCCCGCGGCTGCGGCGCCGAGCTGGCCCATGGGGTTGTTGGAGGCGGCCGAGTTGGAGGCGCGGATGCGGCTGTACTGGTACGCGTCGGCGGCGATGTCGGCCACGAACTTTTGCGTCGCCAGCGCGAGCAGGCGCGCCAGCCGCTGGTCCGTCTGCGGCGGCGGCGGGAGGCCGGCCCGCGTCATGTAGTAGTTGGTCACGGCGTCGGGGATCTGCGGCGCGGGAGAGAGGAGCCCCCCCACGGGCGGTCAGCGTTGCTGCGATGGGTGGCTGGGGGGAGGATAAAGGGGATCATGTCAAAAGACATAGAAAACAGAAAAAGAAACGCACTATGGGAGCATAGTCGTCCATCCTCGCCATAAAGTCCTTGAGCGGAATGTCCTTGCGCGTCGCCGTCTTGGGCTCGGGCAGCGGGGCGGCCTGGGGCTCCTCCTCGGGCTGCTGCTGTGGCTGCTGCTGCTGCGTGTCGGCCGCCGCCTGCGATTGCGGCTGCGGCTGCTCGCCATTCGCCTGCGGAGCCGCCGCCTGGTCAACGCCGGGGGTTTCTTGGGGCTGCGTGGTCGCCATCGTGACTGTTCGGTTCGATGGCGGCTTCGATGGCTTTTGATGCAATGGGGCGATCGTGGTTGATGAGGAAACAACAAAAAGGTCGGACGCGGCGACCTTGCGATTGCGCGGCGCTGCGACGGGCAATGATGCGTTGCACCCACCGACTGCATGCCCCAGCCGCCGCGATTGTGGGGCGGTCGGTCAGGTCACGTGAGCATCCCGGCCTCGTCCAGTTTCTATATTCCAAGTCGAGGAGATGCAGAGAAGCAGTCCATTGTCCATTAACGAACTCTGTCGGCCCGAGCAGTTTGGATGTAGAGAATGTCATGTTGCCCAGTAATTTTAATATGTGACCGTTGGAGGTCATCAGGTTCAAAGTTATCTCTCTCCTTCGTCAACGCACGGATAATGTCAGCCCGCCCTCGACACTCCTCAAGTGAGCCCCTGAATCGCGACCAGTAAAACCAAGCAGGTAGCTCCGTAACTCCAGCCAAAAAAAAACCATGCCATCATCATACGTCCCACAAATGGGAGGGAACTATAAAGAAAAAGAAAACCAAAGCAGCATCTGCCCTGGAGAAATGACATCCTGCTGACCCGCATAGAGTCGCAAATCATGTGGCTACTGCTCCACCACCATCGCTGCCACTGCCCGATAGAGACCAGATGAGAACATTTCAGATCTGTAAATACAAGCTTCGCCTCAAATACCACCCTCGCACTTAGCGCTTCCTGCTGCGAGTGCTGCTAGTCGCCTTCTGCGTCTCGAACGGGTCGTCGTCGTCGTCACCAGAGATCTCGTCCGCGCTAAGCTCGAGTGCCTTTTGTGTCGACCTCGTTGGGCGCTGTTGCGTGGCGGGCCGCTGTGAATGTGAAAAGTTGAGTGTCGCCTGCTTCTTTGCGGCCGTGGTCCGTGTCGAGCCTCGCGCGGCAGACGGGGCCGCACCTGGTGCCGGTCGCCTGGCAGCGCCACCCCTGGGCGCAGGCTTTGGCGGTGGCGGCGGGATCTCCTCGAAGCCGTCGTCGTCATCTTCCACCTCGTCTACCGCCATTGCGTCTTCGGGCTCGTCAATGACGTCGTCATCGCTGTCTGGGAACGGGTTGGCCTTCCGCCCGCCACGCCGGGCAGGTTGCTTCGCCGGTGGCGCTGCCTTCTTCAGGGCAGGCGCGGCGGGTTTTGGAGCGGCTGCTGCTCTGCTGGGTGCCGCCCTGGCTGGTTTTGCTGCTGGTGCCGGTGAGGCTCTGTCCGAATCGCCCATGATCATATCACTGTCGCTGTCCGGTGCGGCCGCCGTTGCTGCTGCTCCCGCACGACCACGGCTGCCACGAGAAGCCACCGGAGCCTTTGCTGCAGCGGACTTCTGCTCGTCCTCAGACTCGGACAAGCGAGCCTCGGGCCGCTCCTCCCACGGGCCGTTCAGGACCTCGTCGTACTCGAAGGGTTGCGGCTTGAATCTGGGCCGCTTTATCACATCCCTCTGCCCGGAGTCGAACCTGGCGACTTGCTCCTTCAGAATCTCCGCCATGCGCGCCTCCACCTCCATTTCTTCGACGCCCAGGGCCATCATGCTCTTGACTTGGCGGGAGAGCGAGTCAAAGACGACGTCATCTATTGCCTTTTTATCATCCTTGCTCACGAACGAGTTGACCGCGTCTCCCATCTGCTTCTGAGGCAAGATCTTGACCGACTGCTTGGCCACATAGTCAAACACCAGCTCCTCGACCTTGAGGATGTCGAGCGTCCCATCCTCGCCTGTGACCTGGTGAACCATGCCGACGCCTTTCCTGTCCGTCTTTCCGCCAGAGCTAGCAGCCGTCTTCCGGCGGTGGAAGTAGACAATGTCGTTTGTGTTGGCCACCCTGTCGATGAAGCGACTCGAAAAGCGCTGGGGGTTCTCCACCTCAAACTCCCCTGCCGCATCGGGCGCGCTATGTTCGACTTTGAGACGAATCAGGGGCAGGGGCTGCACCTCGGGGGCTTCCTCGCTTCTCTCGCCCTGATTCTGTAGCTCCTCCCACTCTTGTGCGGCTTGCTCGATCATTTCTTCGACGACGGCCCTGAGAAGCTTGGTGACGTCGGTGCGGTGATCCTTGGGCTTTTGCTTCCACAGCTTCTTGAACCTTGGGTCCTGCGCGAGCACAATCTCACGCGTTACAAAGGGGCGAACCGTCTTGAGCGGGATCTTGTCGACAGTGAACTCCTTGCCCGTTACATTCAGTATGGCCACGTGCTTGGTCACCGCTTCGCCCGGTACTAGCGAGGTGGCCACCGACGAGCCAGGCTGCATGACGTGGAAGCCCGTCTCGGGGTTCTCGACCGGGTCCACAAGGCACTCGTGCTCGTGCCCCCAGACGACGAGATCTACCCAGTCGGGAAGAAAATTCTCAGGCAAATAGCCAGTAGCGGTGTGGGCGTGGTGGTTCTGGTGGACGGTCAAGAGGTTGAACCACTCCTGCTTGGCCTGCGAGGGGCGGAAGAACTTGACGTGGTTGTCGCGGAACGTGCGGTGCATGCGCTCGTCCCGCACGTTGCTGATTCCATATAGTGCCAGCTTGGTGTTGCCCTTCTGCAGCAGCACCGGCTTGACCTCGATGTTGTCGGCCTCGGGCACGCGGCCAAAGTAGTTGACAAGACCGGCGACCTGCAGCAGGTCGAGCGAGCAGAAGTGGCCGTCGCCGCTGGGGTCGTCGTGGTTGCCGTGGATGGAGAAGACGGGGATGGAGATGTTGATGTCGGGGTCCTCGTAGTTGACGTGGCCGAAGGCGCCGGCGAAGACCTCGGTGGGGTCGCACACAAACTCGAGCTCGCACGGCTTCATGCCCAGGCAGTTCTGGCGCAGGCTGCGCATGACCTGGTACATGGCCTTGCGCGACGGCCTGTTGTCGTGGAAGAGGTCGCCGCCGAGCAGCACCATGTCGACGTCCTCGCGCTTGGCGATGTGCATGATTTCGTCAAATGTCCGCCAGCTGTCGTCGCGCCGGATCGGGTCCTTCTCTCCGTAGCCCACATGGTTGTCGGTTGCGACCAGAATGCGCACCGTGTCTGTCTCTGTTGGTTGGCTTGCCGGGCGCAAGGTCAGTCCTGCCTAGTGCAGATGCCAGGTATAGGTGGTTGGAGCGGACGCACCCGAGGGGGGAGGCATCGTCGTAGGGTTGCGCCAAAGACGCCGGGCAGCAGGTTAGATACGGCCAGACTGTGCCTAGCAAGTATGCAGACAATCCTTCCCTCGGCCGATCGACTATCAGCAGGGGCGGTGGTGGCGGCGGTGGTGGTGGTGGTGGGCTGCGAGGCTGATGTCACAGCTGCGAGGTTCCAAAACCCGCGACGCGGTTTGTCTGCCTGGCGTGCGACGGACACACGAAGTCACGTGTGCACTTTAGCCTTCCTCCCCTGTCGACTTCCCCGCCATGTTCGCCCCACCAAACCCAATTCGGGAGCTCCCCTCGGACGCGGTGCAGCTTTTGGAAGCTCCGCGTTGATCGCGACCTTCCTTTTCGTGCAGCTTTCCGCCCCTCGCGCCTGACGCTGTCCAGAGCCTCGCGTTCCTCCCGTGCAGCCCCTTGCTTCCGTGCTGGCTCCTGGGCCCGTCTACGCCATGCCCCGTCCTACACCTCGAGGCTTCGGCCATCACTCGGCCCCTGAAGACGCGCACCAAAATGGGCACCACGCTCTGGACGACGAGAGCGAAGCCGCCGAGCTGCATCTGCGGGATCTGTCAAGTGAACATGCACTAGGTGAGATTTCCACACTTGCATTTCTCTGAATTGGTCCCTAGCATAGGTGCTTTCTTGCTTTTCCGACTTCTCGACTGCGACCTGCCGCCACCCCCAACAACAACTCCTCCATACTCCCACGGCATCAATCACCTTACCACTGCGACGCACCGGGCTCTTCGGGTTCCACTGCACCATGTCTTCGCTGTTCCATCTCTGCGAATCTTGCCTCTCGTCTGCCCACTAGGGAAATCTCTCCGAACTTCCGCCCCAATGGAGCAGGAACAATCGCATTGCAATCCCCCTCTCCCCCGCGTCCCCTTGCGGGCCCTCGACATGAACATTCCATTGGAGCATCGCGACGAAGCATGGCGGCCGCCCATCACCGCAGACAAAGAGAATCTGTGCGCGCTAGAGCACGGACTGGAGATGGGCTTCTATGACCTCAACCAAGTTCTGGACCTCACTGACAACATGCTTCCGCTCCTCGCCACAGAAGAACAGCCCGAGGACGAGTTGGAGACGACAGACGAATACGACGACGTCGGCGTGGACGGCGAGGAGATCCTTTCGGACGAGGACCCTCAGCACTGGGGGGAAAGGCAGCATCATCTGACAGAGGGGCTGCACCCCGAGGATATGATGGAGGGCGACCTTGATGTCGACATTCACGACGAGGAAGGCGCCCCGACCGATGAGTTTGAGTACGAAGATATGGAGGACACTACGCCGGTCTTCGACCCTGCCGCCCTCGGCCTTAAGGAGATCAACAACCTGGCCCACTTCAGCGTGAGCAGTCATAAACCAGGAAACGGGGTGGCGGAACTTCTGAGCGACGACCTAGACAAGTACTGGCAGTAAGTCTGGCTTCCTTGAGGCGGTGCAGAGGAATCTCACCAGCAGCTAACATGGCCGGTCCTGCTCTTCAAGATCTGATGGCCAACAACCCCATCTCCTTACCATACATTTTCTGCGACGAGTCGAGATCCGGGCACTGCGCTTCTTTGTCGACCATACGCAAGACGAGTCGTACACGCCCATACGCATCATCTGGCACGCCGGAACGGGCCACCACGACCTGATGCAGTTCGGCGAGCAGGTGCTGAGCAGTCCGAGCGGGTGGCAGGAGGTCAAGATCGAGGGCCTCGGCGGTGGCGCTGACGGCAACTCGCTGTGCTGCTTCATTGTGCAGATGCACGTCAAGGAGAACCACCAGAACGGAAAGGACACCCACATCCGCGGCATCAAGATATACGCCCTCGACGAGAAGGCGCCGCGCGCTGGCGGTCACGCTGGATCCGAAGGTGGCGAGGACGCGGGCGCCGAGGACCAGAACGGGGGCGCGGGTGGAGTACTGGGTCTGCCGGCCCTGTCAGGGGCGAGGTCCGGCAGGGAAGGCAGTGTTGACAACTCGAGGGGAGGGTCGAGGCAGCCCGATGAAGCAGCGGGCGCGACGACAGCCCATTTTGAGCTTGGGGGCATGGCCCTGCCGGACTTTATGCGCGAGCCAGAAATCCGATAACTCTGCATGTCGGGCGGGCAGGTCGCTGCCTTTGTCTTTCTCCCCCATTCCACATTCCGCGATGGCATTTTCATGTTTTAGGCGGCTTTCTGCGCTGCATTATTAGTGATACCCTTGCAGACACGGCCAATGGCATTCTGCATACAAAATTTTGAAATGTCTATCTCATGTGCCACTGCATGCAACTGTATTTTGTTTGAAGTTCGAATCTGCTCGACTAGATGCAGATATCTATCAGTCTCCCGTGGAGTCTCCACTTTGCATTCTTGTAGATGAAGCAATATCTTCAACTGGCCAAACGACAGAATTTACACCCCAACCATTCCGTTTGGGATTATAAGTCCAAGTCGAGAGGGCAATTGTGGATACATCTAGATGCTGATATTTATTGTTTTTAAAGGGATGTTAGCAGCGTGGAGCTTTTTTCTTGTTGCCTTGGTAGAAGGATATGCTTTGTTAGATTGGCAGAGTAGAATAATAAAGAAACCATTCTCAATTATTACTAAATGCGAATATGACACCATAACAGCATAAAGACACTAAAAATGGATGTAGATAAAAACTAGAAGAATTTCTCGTCATAAAGATACTATTTACATGGACAACAAAGCCGAACTGGCGACAAAAGACAGATTCTTGGTGCAGGTGCTGCTTGTGCTGGCTCTGGCGATGATGGCAAATTCGGGCACTCGGGGGCTTGGCTGGCTGCCCCCACGTTGTGCTGCTCAGCAAAAGAGGTGCCCCGCCAGTTCCAGTGGGTCCTGGTTGTCGCAAGGGACTCGGGTGCTGATGCTGCCTTCGACACGACAATCGTGCAGTCAACGATGGTGCATGGGAATGCGCCCGCCGAGACTACAGGACTGACGCACACAACCGTTTCGTTGACACAGGACGCCGCCGCAAGTGACTGCACGCCATGTCTGGGGCACCGGAGACGATGGAGCCGCAACCTGCCCGGTACGACTTGGATGTTCAGAGGTTTCTGGAATCAGGAAGCGACTTCAAGATCATGGCGCGGTTGACATCGCAGACCTCGAGTCTCGATCCGAGCCAGCACATTCATGCTACTTCTACGACCACGGACATGGCTCACCAGAGCCACGCCATCACTTCCGGCGGGTCGAGACCGCCGTCGCTTTGCGATCTAGCAATCCCACCGGAAAACGGTCAGCCGCAGGCACGGGCGCCGGCGCCGAGACGGATCGTGGTTCTGGACTCGTCCTTCAACCCACCGACACAGGCGCACATGTGGATGGCACTGAGCGCGGCGCGGGAGGTGGGCTTTGACGGGACGAGGGTGCTCCTGGTGCTGTCGGTCAAGAACGCCGACAAGGCGGCAAAGCCGGCATCGTTCGGAGAGCGGTGGGGCATGATGGGGCAGCTGGCAATGGGGCTGCGCGAGGAGGCATATCGGAGAGGCTGGGCGCGGGACGGGGACGGGTTTGGCGTCGAGATGGCACTGACGACGCTCCCCTACTTCCACCAAAAGAGCGCGGCGCTGGCGCTGGCAGAGCGTGAGGTGTACAGCCGCCCGACAGGCTCGGACCCAGACGCCTGCACGGAGCAGGAGCTCTTGATCGGCTACGACACGCTGATCCGCATCCTCAACCCGCGATATTACGAGCCGGAACCCATGACACAGGCGCTGGGGCCCATGTTCCAACGGGCGCGCCTGCGGGTGACGCTGAGGGCCGACGCAGAATGGGGCGGACTGCAGGAGCAGCAGAGAGAGGTGGCGCTCATGCAGAGAGGAAAGGCGCCCAAGGGAGACATACCGGAAGAGTGGGGGAGACGGATAGAGGCAGTCGAGGGGGCGCCCGAGATCAAGGTGCCCGTCAGCAGCACCGAAGCGAGATCAGCGGCGACGCAGCAGAACTGGGACTTGCTCGCAACACTGGTGCCCACCCAGGTGGCCCAGTGGATCCGCGAGCGAAGACTGTACCAGGACGAGTCGCAAACTTTGATGGCGGGTGGTGCATAGAGGCGTCTGCGCGAGGCGGCGGACATCCGAGGATCCGAGCTGCTGGACAACGGGCCACACGGTTCCAGGGCAGGACCATGAAGAAGAGAGACTAGCTGCACGTGAATCGAAGCGGGCGTGCCGTTGTTCCGGAGCACGGCAAGGAATACCATGGTAGACAGGCAGGAAGAAAAAAAAAAAAAACTTGATGCTCATCTCGGCCCTTTGGCGGAGCCACCTGGGTGGTAGGGTTGGCAGTGCGCACCCATTCAAGAAGTTTTTTCTTTGGCTGGCGCTCCTCAGATGGCGCCTCGACGCGCGACCAGCGGGGACAGCCCCACCGGCCAGTCTCCCCTGCGTGGGGCTCTGCGTGGAAAAAGATTTTGGCGGTCAAAAAGTGCGGGCGGCAGAAAAAAACTGGCGCGGCGCGCACTCACCGCGACGGCAGAAAAAACATTTGCAGCACGCACGGGCCACGGCCTGCCTGTATATATACGCGCCCATCCGCCCGCCCATCTTTGACTTTTCTCTTCCTTTCTTCTTCATGTCGACAATACTTCAGAGAATCATTTCTATAGTATTTGTCCCACTTCTTTGTTTCCCAAAGAAGCTTCAGATCCCACCCTGGTTGATGACCACAAATCCTCGCTACCCTCGAGTGAAAACTCTTTTATCCTCGCTCTGTCCGAAAGGATGGCGGAGACCGACGCCTTCGGGAGCTGTCTCTGTATAGAGGATTCTGATGATCTCTATCCCGATCACCCAGGGTCTTGCCTTCGGGCGCCTGGGCGGGATGGGCAGCGATGGACGTCTGACAGGCTGTCTTTTTTCTCTTTTTCATTGCGCTCTCGGGCTTGCCCGGGACGCGAAGAAGAAGCATTTTCTACTCTCTTCCCTCCCCCGTTCATTGCGACAATGTCATCTACTGCACTTTGCGTCAATCCTCGTTGGCTGTAGTTTGCATATATGTGCGTTGTTCCTTGGTTCAACTGTGTGCAGCAGACATGCAGACAGCATCTGGGACTAGTGTCGGCTCGGGACGACCCAAGATGGCGTTTGCGCACTATTGCCGTGCTCATTTTCGAGCCGCAGCTGAATAATTCCACGGCGCTATGCTCTGCCAGGCGGCTCGGTATCTCGCGCCTTCCCGTGGTACCTCGACTTGCGCTGCACCTTCCAGTGCGTTGGCGATGCCTCTTTCTATTGGACCCACACCTCTCGTCGTGTCTTGCAGACCAAGGCCAAAGCGGAAGGTGAAGATAACCAGCTGCATATATGCCGCTACCGGATGGCCATGGTCGCGTTGAGGGACATGCCGGCCGCCTGCCTCATTGGGCCACTCGCTGCTGCCCGCGACGGCAGTCTTTTGATATATTGCTTCCTTCTCATGATCCCTACCCAGCCCTCGAGAGTGATGGCCATGTCCTGTCCCATTCGGTTCACTTGCCTGGCCCCGCCAGCGCACTTCTTGCTGGCCAGAGAAAACTGGGCATCGCGCATCTGCAATAGACAAGGCCATCCTCCGTCTTCTTGCGCCATTACGAAAAGAAATCTTGGCCATGCACAGCTCCCTTAGGGGACAGGCAGATGTGTGCCCAGGCAGGGTTCCTGCGCATCGCATGTACGCACGACCACCACTGACTGACCGACGCACTGCCGGGCGGGCAGCGCCTCGTATCGCTTTTCTTTCCGGCCCAGGGAGACGTCTTGGCGAATGCCCTAGGTGCAGCCAACATACTTCACCCGATCTCACCTAAGCTTGGATTTGCGGGCGGCTGCATTCCTTCGATGCCTTCTCCACCAGTGGACTTTCCCGTCCCAGAATAGCATCAGCATGGGTAGCATTCATCCCACGCAGCGTCGAGCTTGAGCGAGCGGCCGGCTTCCGGGCTGGTCTCGCACGGCCCCAGCGTCCATCACGCCATGCTATCTATCACATCCATCACCATCACCATGGCTCCTCCGCCGCCGGCAAGCTGCCCTGTCGACATCGGCAACCCTGTCGAGTCGCGCGGTGCGAGATTGCAGAAGGAGGGAGAGGCAATTCGTGGGGTCATCGGTCTTTGCCTGCAGGCAGCCGAGCTGCACGGCGATCATTCTCGGATGGAGCAATCGCCATCCGCCGTCTCTTGTGCGCCATGTCTAGTCATGGCCCGTTGGCCCAGCCGAACCCCGCCCGCCCCGATATCGCGCCCGTGGGTGAAGCGAGGGCTGCCATCACCAGGCATGGCGCTCGGTGTCGTTGAGGCGGCCGGGGATGCACAGGATGCCATGTATGCACCCCGTCACGCCCGGGGCTGTATAAATGCTTCACTGCTCCCTCGCCTCCACCGTCTCGTTAGGTCCTTTGGTCTCCAAGGGGCGTCGCATGCCTGCCTGAGTAGGGCAAGCCAGCGCAACCATCCAAGATGCGTCTCTCCGCCGTCATCCTCTTCCTTCCATTCACTGGCGTCCTCGCTGTCGAGCGGCGCCAGGATAGGAAGGTTATCTCGGAACAGAAGACAGTGCTGCACGCCCCCAACAAGTACATCCTCGAGGCGCCGTCTGTGAGTGTGTCTCTGCCCTCCGGGCTGTCTCGTTCATGATCCCTGACGATGCATCCAAATACCGACAGGGCGGCAACCTCGCAGAGCTAAAGTCCAAGGTCGAGGCCGGCGGGGCCAAGGTCCTCAAGACCTTTGACGCACCAGGCATCTTCACGGGCCTCTCGGTCGAGTCGCCCGAGGACAACGCCGACTCCCTCGAGGCGGTGCCTGAGGTGGCACATGCCTGGCCCGTCACACGCATCCGCCTCGCGCCGCTGCAGCCGGTGGGCTTCAGCGACGATGCCGCCGCGGCAAACTACTCGGTCCATGCCCATACGGGCGTCGACAAGCTTCACAAGGAGGGCATCCTCGGCAACGGCGTCCGCATCGGGGTTGTTGACACCGGGGTTGACTACAAGCACGCGGCTGTAAGTTGGCTGGCTTAACCTCTGCAGCTGTCTTGTGTTTTTTTTTTTTTTTTTTTTTTTTTTTTTTTTTTTTTTTTTTTTTTT